>JAQHUG010000359.1:79606-89939 GCA_028555095.1 Dicrostonyx torquatus
GCTGAATATTCTTTTGCTATCAGAGAAATAAAAATCAAAGCAAATCTTAGATTTCATTTTACACCTGTATGAATGGCCAAGGTCAAAAATACTAATGACAACTTTTGCTGGAGAGGATGTGGGATAAAAGGAACATTCTTCCATTGCAGTTGGGAGTGAAAACTGGTATAGTCACTTTGGATATTAATATGACAATTTCTCAAAAATTTAGGAAACAACCTACCTCAAGACCCAGCAATACCACTTTAGGCTATATACCCAAAGGATGCTCAATCATACTACAAGGGCATGAACTCAACTATATTCATAGAATAGTCATATGCAGAATCTGGAAGTGAGCTAAATGCCCGTGAAATCAAGAATGGATTAGGAAAATGTTGTACATTTACACAATGTAGTACTACACAGCAGAAAAAATGATATCTTGAAATTTGTACACAAATGGATGAATCTAAAAAACATCATAGTGAGTGAATTAACCCAGAAAAGAAAGACAAATATAATATGTCCTCACTAATAAATGGCTTTTATATATAAAGAAAAGAAAAAACATACAATTCGCAATCCCAGAAAATCTAGACAACAACGAGGACACTAAAGTAGACATACATGGATCTAAGCTACATGGAAAGTAGAAAAAGACAAGATCTCCTGAGTAAATTAAGATCATGGGTATTATGGGAGATGGTATAACAGGGGGAAAAGGAAGGGACTGGGATCAGAGAAAATATATATCACAATAAAAACATTTTAAAAAACTAGATAAATATAATTACAGTTTTTAATGGTTATGGTAAAAGATTAATTAGATATAAAACTTTAGACTCATAAAGATAGGGCGATACTAGAGATAATTTTCTCTAACTTTGCCATGCAAATAGACTATTGTAACTGTAATTCTTGCTTGATAACTGTTTTGCAACATGTACTTTTACTATGTTAAGGTTAAAACCTTCCGTTTTGATTAGAAAGAAAGGGGGAAATGCTGTAGGAGTATGTATGCTCTGAACATGTGTTGCTTTTATTGGTTGCTAAATAATGCTGATTTGGCCTATGGCAAGACCAAACAGAGCCAGGTAAGAAGTCCAAACAGAGATATAGATGAAGAAGAGCAGAGTCTTGGAGACAGGCAGTTATCAAGGAAGCAAGACATAACAAAAAGAGGTAACAAGCCATGAACTACACGGCAAAGCCTGGATTAAAAACTATGTATTAATTTAAATGGAAGAGTTAGCTAGTAATAAGCTTGAGATATTGGCCAAACATTTATAAATAATATTATTCCTCTGAGTCATTATTTGGGAACTGGCTTGTAGGAAAGAAACCTCTGATTATAGTTTCTCAATCCTGTCTTTTGCTTTTTTATTAGAATCTGTGGCTCTTGTAAAGAGCATTGTTAGCCCAAATGGTATAACTTCACTTAAAAAGACATTTTAGATAAATATAATGTTTCCTTTAGGATTGTTTCAAACATCTTTAGCATTATCTTCCCCTCCTTACTCTCTTCTTTCTTTAGTTATATATTCTTTGTATCTGCTTGTATGAATTTGTGCAATTTTATATGAATTAACATATCCACCCCCCACCGACACAAATAGAAATTATCTAGAAAGTATTGATTGCTACTAGTGTTGGTGTACTGTTTGTTCTTAATCTGTTTTGCTCTAGAATAATATAGGATCTATGACTAATTCTGCTGTGGAATTGTATATTAATTGTTCTTCATTCTTTCTAAGATTAAACTGGATAGACGTTTAGAGCCCACTATTTTCAAACTTATTGTACTTAGCAAATAAATGATTAATTTTCTTATTACTATAAGTAAGTTTCTCAATAATATAACAAATAAATAAATTTCAAATAATTAACTTGATATCCCAGTGAGAAAAATCTATTATGGGCATGAATTTCATTTAATTATTGACAGAAGCTTCTGTCCCACCAAGTACCACAACTATCCAGTCCCAAAGAAACACACAAAGGCTTATATTAATTACAAACTGTTTAGCCTATTATCTGAGGCTTATTATTGACTATTTCTTACAACTTAAATTAACTGATAATTCTTATCTATGCTTAGCCATGTGGCTTGGTATCTTTTCTAAGTGAGGCATTCCTTTCCTCTCTTTCTGGCTGGCAACTGCATCACTGCCTTTCCTCTTCCCAGCATTCTCTTGATCTGGTTGCCATACATATACTTCCTGCCTAGTTATTGGGCAATAAAAATTTTATTAAGCCAATATGAGTGGCAAATCTTTATAGTGTAAAGGAGCATCGTGTATCAGCATTGATCACATGACTACATAGAATTTTATTTATGGTGGTTTATGAGAATGTTTATAAGCGCATTAAGATTGAACATTTATCTTCTCAGTTAATAAAAACTTTTTGAAATGGTTAAAAAGTATGATGCTGTTGATGGAGGTGTGTTAATAGGGGTAGAATTTGAGATTTCAAAAGCCTTATTCATTCTCTGTTAGTGCTATCTGTCTCATGCTTGTAGAATGAGATATGAAATTTTAAGTACTGTTTTAGTGTCATGCTTACCTGCCTGCTGCCATATTTATCATGATGCTCATGAACTTTGTGCCACCATGCTCCCCAAGTTAACAATTAAGTGGTACATGGTGTTTTGTCACAGAAATTGAATGTAATTACAATATCAGTGTAATCAAAGGTACAGTTGTCCTAAAATTTTTTCTTCTAGCAAAAAAGGGAAGCAAATGTTTTTATATATTATAAAATAATTTTAAAGAAATTCAGTCAAATATTTCTTACATGGATAAGTCATTATAAACCAATTAATAAAAGTAGGTGTTTTTTTATTTCAAAGTTAGAACATAAGCATTTTGTATCTAAGTATGTTCTGTATTTACATAGAAGTCACTGTTCAAATTGTTTAACTTAAATTAAGAAGTAGCCCTGATTTTCCAATTACTAAATGTTTTAGAAATATAATTATTCATTATATATATTTCAATAAAGTTTAGATTAACATCTCTAAAACAATAAAGGAGAGTTTCATAATATCTATTCATCTGAGATTTTTATCATCAGTTATATCACCCAAATTTATTTTATATTTGATAATTGTCATATTAATTTTTGCCACCAATTTATGAAATTTTCTGCATATCATAATTTGATGAAGATACTGGAATTTTAAAAGGATAATTTAAGCATCAAGTAGAGGAAGACCTTTGAATTCTCATTCTTTTTTAAATAAAACCTGCATAATTACTTAGATATGAATTATCTTATGCCTCTTAACATTTATCCTTCTATAATAATAAAAGAATCAAGAGAATGATCATGTGGAATTAGTCCAATTTTGTCTGGACTAATTCTTTAATATTTGTAATATAAATAATATAATTTAGATACAGCTTTGATATTTGTGTGACATATATGTACTTAGGTTTCTTTGAATCATAATGATGATATATAGTGCATGCTGCTTTTACTTATTATCTCACTATGATCTTTGAAATGATTGTTTTTATTTAGTGTAAGCTTAAGAAAGGACACAGATTTTTAATAAAGATCACATCACATTTTGAAATTTTTGAGAAAGTTGTAATCAATATTTTTATTTTATTTGGTTTCAGCAAAGATGGTCTTCCATGTTTTTGTGATAATTCCTTCCTATTGCAAAATAATATGTCTATATCTAGATGGTTGGAAATTAATGGCATTCTAAACTGGATTGAATAGTGCTAGGAGAGATTCTATATATTGGAAAAGCATTTAATTCACATTGGTATTATTAGAAAACTAGAATATCACACCAAATTGCTCTTCTAATGTTTTGAAGTGTTCTATGAAAGCATATTGCTGGACTCAGTTATTTCATTGAATTTAATCCTTAAGTGTCATCAAATTTTGCAGCTCATGTTTTTATGATACTAAGTACTCTCATTGACAGATATATGTAAGAGTGAAAAATTTTCTATTTGTTGTATGTAAGTCTAAAATAAAGATAGAACCTATGTTCTACATTTAGTTTAGTATTAAGGAGATAAATTGAATAGACCTCTCTTCTTTCTTTTTTAAAGGATTAATTCTTTTAACAAATAGTCAAATATAAATAGATATAATAACAATTTAAATATATTTGTTTAAAAAAGAAAATTTTTAAAGACTGACATAGAGAAGTCTTTAAGAACGATTGAAGCTCTTACTTGAATTTGAACAATGTCTAAATTTTAGTCATAATGTATGAGAGTATCATTGCATCCCTTAGATTTTCATTCAAAAATAATCTTATTTTAAGAAAAAATTATTGAATAATGAACAATATATATACATATTAGTGTAATATGTTCTTAGTAAACTGGATGTTTTCTTGAAAGATGGAACATTGTTTAAGGGCAATTGCTGCACAATCATGAGGACAAACAATCAGATTGAAGCACCTATGATTTATGTGGAAAGTTTGAAATCCTGTAAATGCCTAAAACTCCAGCTCTGAGTATTCCATGATCATCTTCCGTCTTTTGTGCTCAAACACAAACACATATATACACAGGCACTCATACCAAATGCACATGCACATATGCATACACACATGCACATGCACACATTAAATCATTTTCAAAACAAATAAAATATGATGTGCATAAAGTTAAAATAAGTGTAGTTAAAACACACACTTATAAAAATTATTTTTCCATCTATTTTGTATGTATTCTGTTTCATTTCTCAATGTATTTGCAATTGTAGAATATATATAAAAATAACAACAAATTTCATGATTCTAGCTGCTCAAACTTTTCTCTTCAGCGGATTTCTGTTTGACTAAAAGTGAAACATTTCCTAGAGCTTATAAATTATTATAAGTTCTTTTCTATTCCCTAGGTGTATAAAGACATACTTAGAAAACATTTTGTATGATGTATACAGCATAGTGTTTTGATATGAATACATGTCAAATGAATAAAGTTATCAAAATACTGTGTAAATAACCTCACATAATTTCTGTTTCTGTAAGGAGAAAGAATATTTAAGATCTATATCTAAAATAAACCATGAGGTAATGCATATTTGCAATCATTTTCCTTGTGAGACCATGCACGGAGATTACAGCTGTGAGCTCAACTTGGCCTACATAAGACTCTGTCTTAAAGTTGAAATAACATTTATTCTTTTATTTGAAATCAAGTATTGTTAATGTAGTGGTTAGTGCTATCAGCTGCCTTGAATCTCCTGATATAATAGACTAAACTGTGGTCCAAGTAAAACCCTTACTCCTTTAAGATGCTTTTGTCTGAGTATTTTATCAAAACAACAGGAAAAGAAAGTATTAACTATATTCAACATATTATTAACAAGAATTTAAGTTATTAATTCTGTATAAAGGAGTTGAAATTTGTGTCTTCTAAACAATATAAAGTTTTCACAGACTTTAACCCTTGGCAACAATTTTCTATTCCTCTATTTTTCACATACCTATTCATATTGCTGTGATAGTATTTTATTTCTAAAACTATATAAAGACTAAATTTTACACAAACATATTTCTCCCGCTCACATACACAAACACCTACCACAAGGACAGATAATTTAATGACATTCACTTACAGGTAAATTTGACAATAATCCTTTGCTCTTTATTCCATTATTTCTTTATGATACTCCTCTATGAAGGTCTTGTTGGCCTCCAACTCACAGAAATCTTCCTGTCTTTGACTCTCATGTGCTGGGATTAAAGGCATGTGCTAATACCTGGATTTGGTTTTTCTTTTGACATAAATATGCATTCATTTTTCCCTTTTATCTTTTAGATACCACAAGACATACATAAATCATTTATTTGCACACATGGCAATCTATCTTTAATTTCATAAAACCTTAGCTTTATGCATAAAATTCTACATATTTACTTCCTCTGAATATTGTTATTGAAATGACAATTTTCAATTTTTATTATGTATGTAAATTAAAATGTTATTGTACAAAATTTATATTTAGTTCCTTTTTTTGTAGTGGTGAAAATTGAACTCAGGGCCTTATGAATTTTAAGCAAGTACTTTAGGAATGAGCTATATCCTTAGACCAAAAAAAAATTTGACTTTTAACTTTTATACTCATATTAAACATAGCTAATAAAACTTTAATAATATATTATCCTTAATATAATTTTTATTTGTAGAATAACTTTAGATTTTCAAATATCTTGTATACTTTTCTTTTAAAATCAATGATACTCTTTAGCATTTATCATAATTCAAGTCTCATTGTGATAAACTCTTCAACAATTTTTTGCCTGAGAATGTGCCTTATTTCTTTCTGAAGGAGAACATGATGATAAACTTCTCAAAAAATATTTGCTTGTAAATGTGTCTCTTTTATTTCTAAATGAGAGTGTGTCAGGTGTATGTTCCTATTTGGCAGAGATATTTTTTGTTTATTTCTTCTGGGTTTTGCTTTTCAGCATTCTGAATATGTTATATCATATTCTCTCAAAACTTAGGTCATCTTTAATTGAAATATACCTTTACCAATTACTAGGACTTTTGAATCTGCATGGGTTAGCTGATGTGATCTTTGCCCAAGGTGAGATTGCTTCCTTCATATTGCAAGACTACTATCATTCTGTTCTCAGCTCACATAGGATATCAGATCAGCTGCTTCTGCAAAGCAAGAATTCTCTTTGAACATCCTGTATTGGGCATAGCAGCTCTATGGGAACTATAGCCACCTCTGATCTGAATAATGTGTCATGGACACAAGGTACTAGTAATAGAATTCAGCAGGTGGACAGACTTGTCAAAGATTTCTGGAGTTAAGGATTTCATAATGGATGGACTGACTTTTATGCTCACTAGAAATAGACAGCTGAGATTTTCTTTCCTTTCATGCTTTAGTTAAAACTGAAAAAATTTCCTTTTAGAACATACATTATCACATTCTTTAATTTTATAGAAATAATTAATTACTCTTTGATACATTACTATTATTTGACATTTTTGATTTACTACCTTATTGAAATGCAAGCACTTTAAGGAAAAAATACATCCATATTGTCTTATTACTTGAAACAGCATTAAATAATGTTGGTGTTTCTGATATTTCTAAATTATTATTGCCTGTCTTTATAAAATAAAATTTATATTAAAATACTTCTTGAGTATGAATTTTGTGTATTTATTACTTATTTAATCAGCCTATATAGTAGGTTTAATTAGACTTAATACTCATTTTCTTTCATAATATGAAACATATTCTCAGAAGGGAAACAACTGGTTAAACTAATATTAGTAATAGAACTAATATAAGAAGTTTTTCTCTTTGCTTAAGCCTTTTTCCTATGTTGTTTCCAGAGCTGTATAGTTGAATGGACAGAAATTTGTAACACACAATCATGCTATAGAAATTTCTATGTTATATTCACCTATACTTAAAACATTTCTGATTATTTTCAGAAAACTTTCAATAATTTACAAAACTTGCTTTTTTTTTTTTTGCTCACAGCCTGGGAACTTGTGTAGATTCATCATATCATAGAAATGAACACCCGCATGGAAATAAACACTATTGCTTACACTTACCTGCATATATAAGAAACTATTGTTTGCTATATAGAATATTTGATACTAATTTCACCTGTAAATGTTCTCTGGTGGGAGTGTATTATCTCCTTTTATGACTTGGTGTTCTGACAAGTAGTGATGCCTTGCTTAGCTTTGATGCAGGGCAAGTGGCTTGGCCCTGCCACAACTGAATATGCCAGGTCTTATTGACTCCCCATGGGAGGCCTTACCTTACCATTTCAGAGGAGCAGATGGGGAGTGTGTTAGGGGGAGGAGGAAGCAGACAAAGAGGTGGCAGGGGAACTGTGTTTGTTTTGTAAAATGAGTAGAAAAAAGTATCAACTTCCAAGTAAGGTCTCTGCTGAATATATTATTAGAAGAAAGCAATGACACTCACTTTTTGTTCACAATCATAGTCTTTTCTCTTTGATTAGTATCTTTTGCTTCAGCATCTTTTACTTCTTGAAATAACATTATTTGGTTGACTATTAATTATTAAAAGTTTCTATAAACTAGAATGACAGTTCCAGGATAATAAAACTTTTCTGTTAATGGCAGAAATGTAATAGGCATTCATTTAAAACATATTGATTAAACAAATGTTGCAGTGGTTTGAAAGAAAATGGCCCACATAGAAATTGACACATTTAGGAGGTGTGATTTTTGTTAGAGTAGGTGCACCTTGTGGTTCTGTGGTTCTAGATTTAGAGTCATGAAAAGAAAAAAGGATGTTGTGAAATCTTTCTTTCAGACTAAGGTGCCACTGAGGCCAGACATGTGTTAGGAGTGTCCATGTATGGAGACCTAGAGATGCCCTTGTGTGAAGCTGTGAAGCTGAAGCATGTATTGCCTTGAAGAATCCAAGATGTTGGCGATACCAGTGTCATTTTATATTTGCTGAGAAAACCTCCTAAAAGGGAGTGGAAATAGTCCAAGAGAAACTAGTGTTTTGCAGTCACAAAGGTGAAAGAGATGGAAATCTGAAGAGTGTTTTATCTTCAGATATGGAGGTTCAGGGTTCGGAGCATGTCCAACTGGTTTTTGGTTTTTGGTTTTTGGTCTTCCTTTGGTCCAGTATTTTCTCATTATGTTCTGTTCCCTACACTTTGAATGACAATGCATCACCTGTGGCACTGTATGTTGGGAGTATATGATCTTTTTTTATTGTTTTCATTTTGTAGGTGATCACAGTAAAGAGATTGTCTTGTTATAGGGTCCACTTGGATCCAACATATATCAAAACCCAAGACAATGTAAAAAAGAAAACCTTATTTTAGTCAAACTGCTACTGATCAGTGTGACAGAACCAAGCTGAGAACTGAATGGTGACCCCAAGCCAGAATGTTACAGAGCTTTTAAGTATGAATAACACAAATATCTGTGACAAGTTGCAGCTACATTTTTCACCAATCAGGATTCAGAGATAGGAGACTTTTCTTTGTAGTACAATTGTCCTGCTATCATTTGTTTGTTTACTCAAAAATGACTGGGCTGTATTGTGATATTTTCTTTGTGTTCTGACAAATAAAACTTGCCTGGAGATCAGAGGGTGGAGTTAGCCACTAGTTAACCATAAAGGTCTGGAGGCTTGTACAGAGAGGAGAAAGGAAGTGACAGCACAGGGCATAAAGAGAAAGTGATAAGGTAGGACATAGACAGGATCTACCAGTACAGTCTGAGGATTCCTAGAGACAGGAGCCTCCATTTGACCTGGGATTTAGTAGAGATAAGAAGTTTCTGGTTCGATGGAAAGTACCCAGGATGCAGTGCAGGCAATACCAGCCCCTGCTGCCAGGCCTCTCAATTCCTCACATCCCTGCCTCCCCACTCCCAAGTTTGCCCTTTCCTCTGTGGGATCTGCTCAGCAGAAAACCAGGAGTTCCTGTTCCCGTGCTCAGGTCAAGAATCCAGAGGGGAGTCGCTGTTCCTGCACTGAGTAAAGATTGGATTAGGAAGCCAAGGCTTTCCTGGCTGTATTTGAAGGAAGAGATAGGCAGACGCCAAGGCAAGAACTCCTCCAATAGCATGAAAAGCATCATGAAGATGCCAGAAACCAGTGATCATGCAACAAGAAGACTTGAACACCATTTTCCAGAAGAAGTAGAAGAAACCGACGTTAAACATGACATTATGAAGATAATAGACACCCTTAAAAAGGTGCCTTTAAAGAATTGGAAGAGAAGTCAAACAAAAAGTTAGAGGAAATGAATAAAGCTCTCAAAGATACCCAAGAAAACCAAGAAAAAGCAATCAAACAGGTAATAGAAGCAGTTCAAGACTTAAAAATGAAATGGAGGTAATGAAGAATACACAAACCGAGGGAAGGATGGATATGGAAAATCTGGGTCAACAAACAGGAACTACAGAGACAAGTATAACCAACAAAATACAAGAGATAGAAGAAAGAATCTCAGACCCTGAAGATACTATAGAGGAAATAAACTCATTTATTAAAGAAAAGAACAAATCCAACAAATTTTACACAAAACATCCAGGAAATCTCGGACACCATGAAAAGACCAAGCCTAAGAATAATAGGGGTAGAAAAAGGAGAAGAACTGCAGCTCAAAGGCCCAGAAAATATATTCAAGAAATTATAGAAGAAAACTTTTCTAATCTAAAGAAGGATATTCCTGTCAAAGTGCAAGAAGCATACAGAACACCAAATAGACTAGATACAAAAACAACCCTCGCCATATAATAGTCAAAACACGAAACATACAGAATAAAGAAAGAATATTCCAGATCTGCAAAAGAAAAAGGGCAAGTAACATATAAAGGTAAACCCATCAGAATCACAC
>JAQHUG010000359.1:101719-112228 GCA_028555095.1 Dicrostonyx torquatus
TAAGGAAGCAGGGGGAGGACAGTGGGGTAGTGGGGGAGCGGGAGGGCCGGGAACAAGGGGAGTAAATGTAAATTTTTCTTTTAACAATAAAAAAATGTAACAATTAAATGAAGAGATAATCAACTGGTAGTGACATAATGTTAGTTATCATTTTGATAATATTTTTTGTCTGTTGGATAATTTTTGGTTCATCTCTAAAAAAGATGGTTGATATGAGTGCTAAGACACAGGCCTTATAAAAACTTATTAAAACAAATCATATATGTATTCAGATCCAGAAGAAGAAATTAATAGGAGAACCAATCTCACCATTACATTATAAAATTAGAGAGGAACAGCCCAAGGATTTCAAACACCAACTTTAATTTATCCAGTCACCTTACAGGAATTGCCAAATGACAGATATCCCCAAGGCTGTTTAAGTGCTCACTACATTCCTGTGTAAACCATAGATTTAATTAAAATGAATCTCATATAAGCATATACAGTAGGTCTCTCTTCCCAGAAGGGGGTAGGGATACTCAGGGATAACCAGAAAAGAATGTATCACAATACCTTTTATGAGGTCTGTGTGTTGGTCTGCCGTCCAGGGATTTAATATTGCACTTAATATATCTTTCACCATGGTGTGTTTGGTGCCCAGGCACTACTTGGTTATCTTAAGCACTAAAAATGGACCCCAGTATTTACTAGAAAGTCATTTGTTTTTTCATTCAGTTTTAAGGTTATCATGAGCTTGGGGAGGGGAGTACCCAAGCCCTGAGTCTTTCAATCCTCATTCAACTCCAGGACGGATTCAGACTTTGATACTTTAGAAAAATATTTGAAAAGGTAAAAAAAATTTGCCTTGTAGGCAAAAAATAAACTGATCTTTAAAAGTAAAAAAGGAAAGTCTATTAACTACATAGCATATAAGATAAGTTTACAAAACATTTCCACCCAGAATGCACAAATCAGAAGAGATCAATTATTGAACTCTTTATGATTTTCAAAAATTGCTGAAATATATTAACTTGCGATGTGATACAATTGGTTTTACAATACAATAATACATAATTTATTTCAATAAATTATGAGATAAATAAATACATAATTTATTTCAAACCTTACACGATGATAAGGAATTAATTAGTCCAAGAAAATTATCTTCAGAGCCTGAGAGAATATTGACTTGCACAGAAAAAAAAAATCACAGGTTTCACATGTGGATTATTTGAATAAACAGCTTGAGTCTATTCTGGTTATGTTACCTTCTATACATCCTCCCATGGGAATTCTTATGCAGAGAGCAGATAATAATTTAGAAGGGATATTTTGCCATGTAAACAGTAAAAAATCACGAACTTTTGTAAGAAAGATTTCCAAATTGATTGGGAAGGAAAATTAAGACTTTAGTAATTAGCAATAATGGATACAATGGAAATCATGGCACCTTTTAAATAATGTGGAAAATGTCTCATTATGGATAGAAAATGAACCGTGACTAAGAGCTTTTAGTAATATCCCCAAAACAAGACACTTCTTTTTATAAAAGGAAATATTTGGATATTTTTTCTCATTGTATGGGAAATACCAGTTTCTGGGGTCCCTATATCCTATAGTGGAAATATTTGGATTTTTTTTCTCATTGTATGGGAAATACCAGTTTCTGGGGTCCCTATATCCTATAATGATGCAAATAACAGGAAAGAAAGGTTATAAGTCATGAAATTTAAGTAAAGGGGCTCAAATACCTTATGATCCTGTTCAAAAGTCAGAATTATATGCTATTTTCATGGTATTATTAGATTTTCAAGAGCATTTAAAATATAGTTACTGAATCTAAATATGCAGAAAGAGTTGTTTTCCATATTGAAACCGCTGAACTTTTTCAACATGATTCAGAATTAACTTTGTTATTTATTCAAATTCAGAAATAATCTTAAATGAAATCATTTCTTGTATATAACACATATCAGATCCCATACAGATCTACCAGACCCTCTAACACAAGATATTGATGAAATTAGTCAGCTATTGTTAGGAAATGTGCTAAATCCTCCAGAATTTCATTAGAAACACCATGATAATAACAAAAAATTGACAAATCTCTTTTGACCAATTCGCAAGAGGCCAAGAAAATTATGCAGAATACTCCTTGTATAGCCAAAGTCCATTACCTGCAGGAAGTAACCCAAAGTTTACTCAAAGAAATAAAATTTGGCAAATAGATGTACTATATTTAGTGGAGCTTGAAAATTAAAGTATGTGCACCATACCATAGATACATATTCAGAATTTTAATTGATAATTGTTTTGAGGTCTAAAAAGGTTAATTCTGTATATACATTTATTATAAGTGATGGCCAATATGGGCACACTGGTATAAATTAAAACTGGTAAAGCTCCATCATTTCTCCAGTGAAATGAAACAGATTTTTGCATATTATAGCATAAAACATATTGTAGTTGTACCACAAAATGCCACAGGACAAGCAGTTATACAAAGATCTAATTTCACTTTTAAAAAATATATATAATGAACATAAAATGGTAATAGTGGCTTCTGGAGATAGATTACACTATGCTTTATTAACTTTGAAAGTTTTAATTGCTAATGAGGAAAAAAGCAGCTGCATAGAGACATTGGATACTTAAAAAGCAAAACAAAATAAAAAATAAACAAAAGAAAGCTGAATTAAATCAGCCTGTACACTTTATGGATGTGTTGAACTCAAATGTAAACCAGGATTTATGTTATGTTGGGGTAGAGGTTTTTTTTTGTCTCCACAGGAAATGAAAAGTTTTGGATACTGTCAAAATTGATAAAGATTAGATTGAAATATGAGAGACTTCTTGAGTAGTAGAGGTGATAATTCAAGTAACATCATGGCAATTCAATCTAAACTAACTTATGAAATGAAAGTATGCCTTTCGTTTGACTAGAAACAACCTTTCAAAAAGGGAAAACCCAAAGTTAAGGATAGGAGAGGGTTTTGATTTTTTGTCTTTCCAAGATAATAAAAGCATTCAACTAAGGAATCTGAAGACCACTGAATAAATGAGACATCAAAAGAAAAGGGAGAATCATCCAGAAATAACCTTACCCCCACAAAAGTGTAAATTTACCCAGTGGTATGGCACACTTTCAGTAGAATATAAAACTCAAAAATCTTGCCAGATACATTTTTCTGCTGCTCTCTACAGATATAAAATGCAAATGTTTTTCTTTAGTGCCAATTCGATTAAAATTTAATGCTGGCTTCTGTGTTGAAACATGGTTCTCTCCTTCTTTAAGCCCAAGCATGCTTTATAAATAAGAATAAAAAATATCTATCTTCTGTCAAAAGACCCACCTCATAAGGGACAGAAAAAATAACTATTAAGGGATTATTCTATTGCCACTAATGTCATAATCCTTTGGTTTGATTTTTGCCTCTTTAAAACTTTTCTTAAATTATAAATAAAATTGGTGTAGGAGGGTTCTTCTGTATTTCTGTTGCTTTCATTGGTTAAATAAAGAGAGTGCCTTGACCTTTTGGTAGGGCAGGACTTAGGCTGGAAAAAGAGAACAGTATGCTGGGAAGAAGACTGAGTCAGAGAGAGCCATCATGAAGCTGCCAGGGTCAGATGTGCTGAATTTTACCGATAAGCCCACTACCTCATGGAGACTTACAGGCTATTAGAAATGGGTTGAATCAAGATGTAAGAGTTAGCTGGAGATAATGGGCCAGGCAATATTTTAATTAATACAATTTCAGTGTGGTTATTTCTAGTATAAGCTAGGCATGAGACTGGAAGCCGGGCGGGATGCAGCTAGCCGACTCCTCCTCATTGCAACATAAAATCCCAAAATAAAAGATTATATATATATATATATATATATATATATATACACACACATATATATGTATATATATATATGTTTTCTGTTGTGAATTTAATGTTCATATAAAGTGCTTACAAATCCTAAATATAGACTTCATCTAGCTTCCTTTACATTATTTTGGGCTTGAGTGTGAAGTAAGTAACAAAGAACTACATTTGAATAGCCCAGATGTATTTACTAGATTGTGGTTCATTAACCTCTCTGAAATATGCTGCATATGATATATAAATTGTTTAAATATTCTACAGTGAACTGTGACCATTCCTAATTACATTTGAATTCTCCAAAATAATGATAGAGCACCACAATGATGAGTCCACGTAGATTTGGGTAGTGTTACTAAACTGACAAATACCACCAAAGGATAAGCTTTGGACTACAAATTGTTGAGGACAATTTTAAGGTAATTAATTAAGGTAGACCACCCTAATAGACTACTATAGTCAGGATGAAGAGAAGCCCAGCATTTTCCCATCACACTGAGACTGTAAAAGAGCTAAATCTCCCAGGACTTGATCATTTTCTCAATTTTCTCAGGTTCCACAAAAAATACAGTCACCACCAAACAACAGGAAGTAATTTTAAAAAGATATTGCCCAAATTCCTGAAAGGTGGAGTGGGTGGTTTCTGGTTGTTTTGCGAATTATGGATGTTTATCATCATTTAAGAGAAATGGTTACAAATTGTTATTGATCATGATTAGGACAGAAACTGAGTAAAGTAAATTAGATTATAGGATCTTATTCAGAAAGGAAAAGTAGAAGATGTAGGAAGGATAGTCAAATGGGGTTGACTATATTATTGAGTCTACTGTTGAAATAATAAAACTACTAACCTAAAATATTTAACAATAGTATAGATTTTTGTGTATTTGTAAGAATTTAAGGTTATTTTTGATATACTTCATTTATTATTCTATTCTTATTTTAGGTATTGAACCTATGTATCTCATTGGAAAATTTAATGTAAATTTTTTGAAAGCTACTTAGGATAATAAAGAAAAACAGGTAGCAGTTAGTCATCTACAACAATTAAACTTACAGTCATGCTAGGTATGTTTTCAAAGTAAAAGAAAGACAAATTTTAAATAGATAGATGGTCGTCAAACACTTCAGAGACCTATATGATATGGCATTTAAAGTGTTTTAGTTGCATAAACCTTTTCAACACAGTGGGACACATCTGCTCGTGGCATCACCCAGTTAATTCAAAAAAATGATCATGGGCATAATTTTTTTTAATAGAGTTTGCTTTCATTATGGCAATGTTAGCTACTGACCAAAAGAAAACTGTCTTTTCTTAATGGCTAACAGTATGTTGTCCTAATTCAACAAGCAGAACACAGAAGAACATGACTCCTGAACTTTGTCAAACAAGGTAGGACAGTCCTTCAAAAATTCCTACTTCACTAAACATCTCTCTGATAGGTATTCTACATCTGTAGGTTGAAGATGGATGCTTCAACTTTGCAGAGAACTTGGGGACAACTCTCCAAGCAACCAATTGTCTCTGTAGTTTCTATTGTTTTGGAAGTTGCTTGCTCTGCACTTCCCATCTACACACATAATATTATATTCTCACATCTCTAAGGGGATTGAAGATTAGATAGTTATATCTAAAATTTTCCTTCATTATGATAGAATTTGATAAAAAGCTCAGGACTCACCAAGAAAAATAGATAATGAATTATCTTTACTGAAGTTGCCAAATACTACTGGACTAGAAATTGTGAATATATTTCCTGATAAATGTTTTACTGTATATATAGTTTTAGTATGTTAGAGTTAAAACTGTTACTTTTTATTTTAGGAACAAAGGGGAAAATATTGAGGGAGAATTATTCTCATTGCCACTTCAATGTGCCAGTAAAGTTATACCTTTAATAAAAGGGCAGGGTCAGTGGTTCACTGAATATATATAGCCATAGAAATGGAGGATTGAGGAAGTTGAATAGAGAGGGCTCTGTGTCCTGGGCAGTCTGTAGTCACACTGGCAGTGAGTCAAGGATTTATCCCTAGGGCATGGATCCCATTTCCTATGAAGGGATGTTTGATCAACCTTGATACGGGGAGGGGAGACTTGGTCTCACCTCAACTTGGTAAGCCAAACTTTGTTGACTCCCCATGTGAGGCCTTGCCCTTTCTGAGGAGTACACAGAAGGCTGTCTGGGGTGAAGGTGGGGGAAATAGGAGGAGGGGAGGAAGGAGTAACTGTGGTTGGTATGTAATTAAAAAACAAACCTTTTAATTTTTTTTTAAATAGAGATAAGGAGAAACTTGGGTAGATATATGGGGCTATTGGATCTGGAAATGTGGAGAGAAGGGTCAGCCAATAATCTCTGCTGTTCCTTGAATTTGTCAGGTTTTTAATCTCAATTTCTAACACCTGTGTTTTTGTTAATACTAGAACAATTAAGGTAAATTCATTACAGGGTAGGATTTCAGAGACAGCAACTGATTCTAATGGGGAAGATATGCAGACTGGCTTCCTTCCCATGGCTTGCTAAGCGTCCATTCTTATAGAACCCACAACCAACAGTCCAGTGTTGAAAGAAGGCACTAGTTAATTCCCAGCTGCTCAGCCCGAAAATAAACACAGAGAAATTATATTATTTAAAACACTTTTTGGCCTATTAGCTCTAATTTTTTATTGACTAGCCCAAATTTATATCTTAATTTAATCCATCTCCATTAATCTGTGCATCACCAAAAGGTCATGACCTACCAGCAAAGTTTCAATGTGTCTGCCTCTGGCAGCGGCTCCATGGCTTCTCTTTAGCCTTGCCTCTTTTCTCCCAGCATTCAGTTTAGTTTTCCCTGCCTATCTCTGTTATTTTGCTCCATCACAGGCCAAGACAGTTTCTTTATTAACCAATGGTCTTCACAACATACAGAGGGGAATCCCACATCATCCTAGGGATGGTACAACCCACGTGGGCTGTACCCTTCCCTCATTGTTCACTAAGTGAGAAATGCCATACAGATGAATTTCATCCACACATTGCCACAACTGAGGCTCCTTTCTCTCATGACTCTAGCTTGTGTCAAGGTGACATACAAAACCACCCAGTACAATTGTTCCCATGTCAAATTTACACACAAACACATCACTATTAAGCCACTTCCTTTCTTATTCTTCCCCGAGATCTTAAATAACTTTAAAAGTCCCACAGTCTTTACAAGTTCAAACACATTCAAATTTCAGTTCCTTTAAAATAGCCAATCTCTTTAAAGATACAAAGACTTTCAAAATTCAAATCTCTCAACTGTGGTTACCAGTGAAATATTTCTTACTTCAGGCAGGAAAAAATCACAGCACAGTCACAATCAAATCAAAGCAAAACAAAATTCCAACTATCCAATGGTGTTGGAAGTCCTTGTGTCTATGTGTTGATTTTATTGGTTGATGAATAAATCTGATTTGACCAGTGGCTTGGCAGAATAGAGCTAGGTGGGAAAACTAAACTGAATGCTGGGAGAAAGGAGGTGGAGTTGGGAGATACCATGGACGCACCAAAGGCAAAAAACACAAGCTGCCAGCTGGAACCTTGTTGGTAGGACATGAGCCTCATGGTAAAATATAAAATAATAGAAATGGGTTAATTTTAATTTAAGTGATATGAGTGATCTGGAAGGATGCACAATCTACTACTCCAAGCAGTGTTGCAATTAATACAGTTTCTGTGTGATTATTTCAGTTCTGGGGCTGGGAACAATTAAATGGCCTCCTTACAACAATCCAAAATCTGGGATACCCTCATAATCTTCTGGATTCCTCCAAAGGCTTTGTGTCACTTCTCCAGATCTGTCTTACACAATACATGAATCTCTTCTAGGCTATGGCTAGAATGGGTCCACTCCATGGCTTTGAATTTTCTTGGTGGCCATCCCATGGTATTGGCATCTCAAAAATACTGGGAACTTCTGCTGTACTTTCAACAATGGCCTCTCATAGGCTGTTCAAGCTCTTTGCATGACTTCTTCATACTTAGGCTTTCAAGTGCCACTGAGGCTTCACCTTTACCAATGACTTCTCATGGTCTCTCACAGTGCCAACCCTCAGCTGCTGTCTATGACCCCTTTGTGCATTCAGTATCAGTACCACCTCATTATTCTTACACATTACCGAGTCCAGCTGCTAGCAGGCAGTACAACCTTAATAACCTCCCATGTCACCTCAGTAATGAAATCTTAATTCTAAATCACCTCTAATTTCTTATATCCAGCTGACAAACATCAAGTATTCCAGCAATTTGCTTTAGTAGTAGTAGTATCTTCTTAATAGCAGCTGATTCTTCAGTCACAGCTAACCAGAACTATAGGATTGCTGGAGTAGTTCTAGCTTCTTGTTTAGCACAGCTGATTCTTCAGGTCCAAATACTATAGCCATGGGATCTCAATTTAAAAATGACAAATGGCCCTGACTGAGTCTTTAAATCTTCTTTTTAAACTTTTTATGCCAAACCTCCACCCTCTGTACGTCTGATATTCTTATCTTACAAGTTCCCATACAACATCCCACTGAAGTCTCCATATTCAGTGACTTTTCTACCCCAAAGTTCCAAAGTCCTTCCAATATCCTTCCCAAAAATGGTTAGGTCTGTCACAGCAGCACCCCACTATGCTGGTTCCAGTTTATTTTAGTAAACATTTCTATTGCTGCAAAAAACTTCCATGACCAGAAAGCAATTTGTGGAAGAAAGGGTTTCTTAGGTTACACTACTGTATTGCTCTTCATCATTGAAAGAAGTTAGGTCAGGAACTCAAATAGGGAAGGATCCCAGAGGCAGGAACTAATGCAGAGGTCATGGAAGAGCCTACTGTATGTTTCCATGATTTGTTCAGTCTACCTTCTTATAGAACCCAGAATCACCAGTCTAGGAATGTCACCTACCACTGAGGTATGGGACCTCCCATGTTATTCATTAAATAAGAAAATGCCTTACAGCTGGATCCCAACAAGTCATTCCTTCAATTGAAACTCCTTCCTATGATTATTCTAGCATGTGTCAATTTGACAAACATAACCACCCAGTACAGGGGTTCTACTTCCTTCAATTATATATGTCACTAGTGGTAAATGAAGTATATACCAAGAAGGAGCCAGTAGTTTCACCATTAGCCTGTCCTCCACCCATGACAGAAGGTATCTGGTGGAGAGTAGAAGTACAGGAGGTGCAGGAGTTGCTTCAGTTTGTTATGTAGACTCAGGCTGCATATAGTAAGGTGAAAGAAATAGATTATTGGAGAAGTTGTTTGAAGCTGGAAACCTGAGAGAGGCATGGGTGTATAAGAGGGAGTGTGGGCACTTGTGACACTGACAGAGATGCTAGGGGAAGCATGGGGTGCAGAAGGAAATATGAAGGGGTACATGGGAAATAGTATGTACTTCTCTGGTGAATGAAAGACTGCTGACAGGACAAGTCTCTGGAGTTTGTGATGAGAACTGTAGTTGAGTCATCATTCCTCAGCAAAGGTAGGAGAGGTCTCTGTTTTTTGGGGGTTCTGCTACCAGGCACCATGAAGCCACTATATAGGAAACATGTTTGAGGTGAACAGATTTTCCAAAAAACTTTCTGCTGTATTAATAGAATTGTAGAGAGGTCAAGAGTTCCCTCAGAGGATAATCAGTGTTACAATGCTAACTATTCAAGTTGACAAAGAATTCTAAGTTTACCAGGGAAGAGAGTTTCCGCTGATTCAGACACCTTTATTTCTGAAAATCTTTGAAATGGATTAAGAGCAGTTCAAGGGGTCAGCAGATGACAAATAATGTTTGGCCCATTTTTCCAAATGTGAAACACAGAGCAATAAACAGGTAGGTAAATGAAAGTACAGACATAAACTGACAGACACAGACAGACTGGCACACCAAATACACGTAGAATTAAGTGTTTCACCACTTTGACACAAATCTAGTGTCCTATCAAGGGGTCCAAGAGACAGATGAAGTGATCCTCATTCCCCTCAGAATTTCAAAGAATTGCTGTAGCCAGGTTCTTTCAGCGAATCAACCGAAGGAGCACATGTCAGAATTTATAAAACAAGCTTAACCCTGAAAGTCTTGGATTTCTGAATAATGTGCCCAACTTCATATGGTTACAAACCAGAGTCTTGGGTAGAGTGATTAGCATCCCTAAAAGGCCTCCAGATATTCTATGTTCCACTTAATACAACTCAAACACAAAGTCAATGCGGAAAATCAAAGTTTGTTGTCATCAAGCCACTACTGTTTGGCCTGGGATGCAGAACATACTCGAGACTTAAACTACAAATCTAGCCAAAATGCTACAAAGCTTTTAAGCCTGTAAAACAAAAACATCTGGCCCAAGTTACAGTTACATTTTTCACGAATCAGGATTCAGGGATTAGGGAATTTCTGTGCCGCGTCGTTCTTGCTGGGATGGGACAAGGTGGAAAAGCCCTTCGCACATGCGCAATGCACCCGTTCATTACCCGGGAACACAGGATATGGGTGCCATCCTGCAATGGCGAATAGCAGGTGTGGCTCCCCACATCTCCCCCTTTTATTTTATATAAAGGCCCAATAGAGAATGAAGATAGAGGTCAGCTCCCCAAGAAACATGAGGGGCCTTACACAGAACCATATCCCAAGCTCCTCACTCAGGAGAGATTCTGGCC
>JAQHUG010000359.1:124844-136318 GCA_028555095.1 Dicrostonyx torquatus
TAACCAATCAAAGCACAGAAATACAGGTGGACCCTCCCACATCTAGCCTTCAGCCAATGGCTTTTAAGATACCAGCCCACTGGGGTGTGGTTTTCATCTTAAAAAGCAGCGGCAGCACTCCACTTGCTCTCTTGCTTCCGGCTCCTGTTCTGACTGCTAGACTCTGTTTCCTGTTTGCAACCAGAGGACTGTGGTTTGGGACATTAATCTGTAAGTTTTATCCCCTCCAGTAAATAACCTCTTTTTAATCAAACTGTTGTAGGATTGTTTTGCGCCTTTAGCCATAGCTCCAGTGGTGTAAGTTTGATCTGTTTTGTGTATTTGACCTGCATCTTAACGGTCTTTCTCCCAGACACATCTATATTTCTTGAGGACACAATTATTAGAAATAATAATTATTTCTAATATAGAGGCAAAGGAAGGTGAGGTCATTGGACTGGGTTAGGCATTGGAATTGTTTGGTTAAGGTGATGGTATCTGAAAAGGAACCTAGACCTTTTCATCCTGGGAAAGTTCAAGTTCACTGAAAAAAGGACATGGAAAGAAATAGGGTCCTCCCTACCTGCTACATTCATAAGAGGCAGGATTTGGCCAGGAGCTGAAGTTAGTTTATCATGTGAGGGAGCAAGTGTGGATATGACTAAGAGGGGGAGCATCAGACTGTAAGGGAGACTGTGATTGAAAAGGAGAAGTAGAGAAGCAGAGGCAGGATCTGAGTGATCAGAAGTGGACCTCTCTTATTCAGATGAAGACCAGGTATATGAAGGAGAGGAGAGAGTGTCAGATAGGAGGTAGTGAAAAGAAAGTATCTGGATAGAGGGAGAAGGTCATGAATGGAGATTTAAAAGAGATTCATCAGCAGAATTAAAGAATGGCCTTTAAATTTCTGGAACAGAAGAATCAAGAGGTGAGGTAGACTACTTATGGGCAAGGAGGATGCAGAGAAGTAAATAAAAACTACATAAGAAAGGCTGGGAGTAAAGAACAAAGAAAGCAGAAACTTAAAGGATTTGTTTTCAATTTCCTGTATGTTCACAAATGTTGTAATGACCCCGTAGAATTTTAGGTTCAAGGGAATCACTACATGAATATTTTGACTGGTTGTCTAGGAGGTATTGAGGCCAAGCTTGAATGATTGTGTTTAAGTAAAATTCTTACAAAGAGATAAAGGGGTCTAGAGTTAATTGTAGCTTTTGAGGTTTTGGAGAAGACATTCCAAAGCTGAGTCAATCAGAATAGAGGGAGTTAACCCCATCACAAATAGTGGCTGATGACCAAGGTTGAGATCCAAGGGTGTCCCCTGGGATTTGAATGGTGATAGAGAGGCCTGTGTGAGGTAAAGATCATCACACAAGCTCCCTAACCAAAAGTTCTGTCAACAGAGTTTTGGAGAGTTAGGAATGGACACTGAAATCTAGTGGTTGTAGCCATGAAAAGTGAAAGGAAAACTTTTGTCCAAGCTGGACTAAAGGGAACATGCCTGCTACCATCCAAGGGAGTCATCTACAATTATTGAAGGTCATGATGGGGTGAAGTCTCTCTAGCAGGGAAACTGGACACTTGATGGTCAGCTAGTGACCCAGTGAATGTTTAAGACAGCAAGGGTTGGTGACTTACCAAACAGCTGCTATTGGATGAGGTTATCAAGTGTCAAGTGGACTGAAAAGTGTGGTACAAAGGTTTGGGTGGGTTACTTGCCATTCTGAGTCGTGAAACAAAAGTAAAGGGACCCGTGTATTAGGATTAGTCACAGAATACATCCAAACACCAATTTTCAAGCACAAATAAAATGCAAAGAGATCCTTAATTAAGCAAGGCAAATAAACCAGGTAACTTAATTTGAATCAGGCAGAAACAGCAGCAAATAGCTTTGAAAGTGATAAATTTAAGGGGAAAGGGAAAGGTCTGTATTATAATGATCTAGGTTGTTTTGATAAGTTTTGATTGGGTATTTTAATTAGATCAGTCAAAATAATGAATTTTGATTCCTGGACTTTGGTGTTTTGATGTTTTGGACCTTGGTAATGGTTCTCAGGAATGACTCAGTAGCCACTATGGAGGAAATCTAACAGTTTAGCAAGAGGGAGAAAGTAAAAGCCAAGACCTTTTGGAGCTACGTTTGCCATATTCAGTCTGTTTGCCATGGTCTTCTTTCTAGGACCCTTTAGAGAGGATCAGTGTGTGGATGATACATAATCCAGGGGTTATGTAAGGAGACTACTAAACAGATAAAAAGCTTATCTGTTAATTTCTCTTTTTCTGACTGGTGGTTCTCTAATGGACACCAGTTGTTAGTGTTTTCCAATGTTGTTCTGCCTCTGTGTTTCTTGTTGCCACTTTGGCTCTGTGTTTGGTCTTGTGTCTATAACTGTCTTTCTGACTCAGGGCAACTGAATGGACAAAGTATAAGAGAGATAATCTGGAGCATTGCTACAAAGGTATAAAATGGCAGAAATGGCAAAATTTTGGGGTCATGGGTTTTTATAGTGGTATAGTTTGAAGATCAGAATGCAAGGCAGCCATACAGGTTGGGCAGTGGTGGCACACACATATAATCCCAGCAGCCACACTATTTATCCTTAGAGGCTGGGCAGTGATGGTGCAAGCCTTGAATCCAAGCTCCAGAGAGGAATACAAAACGAAAGGGGACAGGTCTCACATAGAGTCTCAGTATGAGTAATCGTGGAGGCAGGATCACCCATTTCAGTCAGAGGTAGAGGTAAGAGTCAGTGGCTGGCTGCTTTGCTTTTCTGATTTCCAGCTTGAATCCAAATATCTGTCCCTAAACATTTATTATTCATGCTACAGATTTTGGTGGGCCAAAGCCCCAGGGAACAATGCTGAAACTGGTGGGTTGCTGTGGCAGGCTCTGATTCATATCTACACACTACAAAGCTGACAGGCAATATAGCCCATTGGCTATTTGATTCAGCAGCAACAGCTACTAAGGTGACCCCTCCCAAGAATTACAACACTGGGGCAGTTAGAAAACATTATGTCTGTCTGTTTTGTATGTATGATTGTGATCTGTGCATGCTTGTTTCTGACTGGTTTCCTTTGAATGTATTCCTGTGTCTAGTGTGTCTTCATTATAGCTTAGCTGTTTCTATTATAGCCAGTGATGGCCTGGGTCTTAGTATTTAACTCTGGCCAATGGATCTAATGCAATATGGATTCAAATGTTATTCAGGGATGAATAAAATTAAATTTGCGTCATGCTATTTAATTTTATTGAAAATCTGGCTCTGGAATTGGGTCATAACTCTCCCATTCAGAGACTCTATGTTCTGAGCCAAGCACTGTGACAAGGAGAAAGGAGCAAAGCAGAAGAGCTAATGAGAGTAAAGGTTTAATCAACTTAGTAAAATATATAATTAACCTATTAGCGATAATTTTAGAAGCACTATTGTATAAATATAATTGTAGAAAATGAGAAAAGTCAGAAAGCAGATGAATAGTGATCTAAGTTAGAAGTACCTACAAGGAAAACATAAATAAGGGTAATGAATCTAAATTCACTTTTTCTCAGTCAAAATTTATATCCACATATATAAAAAAAGAAATTGCATGTCAACATCTAACCCTGCCAAACAAAGCCAAAAAATATCCATTAAATGTAACCATTACCTTAATGTTAAGACCTAAAGCTTTGAAATTGTCACAAAGAAAAGGAAAGAAGACACCTCAAGATATGGGCATAAGCAAAACTTTTCTGAATAGGATTCTAGTTGATGTGGGATGTCCTTCTTTCGATGTTTTGCTTTTTATTGGTTGGTGAAGAAAGCTGTTTTGGCTATTGATTTAACAGAACAAATCCAGGTTGGAAATCTAAACAGAGGTGTATATATATATATATATATATATATATATATATATATATATATAGAGAGAGAGAGAGAGAGAGAGAGAGAGAGAGAGAGAGAGAGAGAGAGAGAGAGAGTAGGCAGAGTCAAAGAGATGCCATGTAGCTGCTAAAGCAGAAAGACAACAAAACAGAAACTTACCCTATAAGTTACAGCTTCATGGTGATACACAGATCAATAGAAATGTGTTAATTTAAAATATAAGAGCTAGCTAGAAATACGCATGAGACATTGCTGAACAGTATTGTAATTAAAATAATTTCTGTGTGATTATTTGGGTCTGGGCAGCCGGGAAATGAATGAGCAGTCTCTGTTTACAAAATGGCACAATCTGGAGCATAGATTCACATAAGACCTAAAAATTAGCTAAGAAAAAAAAAGAGGGCTCATAGACCCACAAAGACAGGAGCCAAGTGCAGCTCCTTGGTAGCTGCATACTTTTTTTTTTCAGATGGAATCTGTTTGCTGGCAGTGAGGAGAAGATTGGCTCCTTTAAGAGAAGCCTTCCAGATTCAGTGTTAGCAGCAAAAATTGCATGACTTCTTTAAGAGATGGCTTCCTGGTTTGTGCTGACTGCATAAACTCTGGCTCTTTCAGGAGGTCCTACATTTAAAAGGGTTTTGCAAGTAGCATGCTATTAGTTGCTTAATGCCAACACAGACCCACTGCATCCCTGGAGCAGGGGTGGTAAGAATGGCTCAGAGAGGTGGTAAACATACCTCTTCCACTTTGAATAGGGCCGAGCCAACAGGCAGGGCTGTGGAGTTGGCCCTAGCCATGCACACTTAGCACTTAAAAATAGAATTCGCTCCTGGTCAGAAAACAATTACAGATATACAATAAAGACAGATTCAGACAAAAAAAAAAAAAGATCTTTAAGTGGGTCACAGTGTTGGATAAATGTATGTTGGCTTGGGAGAGAGAAGAAAAAGAGTATAGACAGAAAAAATAATAGTTTTAAAAATAAAGTTTTAAAGAGAATAAAAGTAATATAAAAGAGTACAGATAACATAAATTAAAGGAGTAAAGAAAACTAAGCCAGGTAAAGATGGAATACACACAGAGAGTCTGGATTATGTATATTATTGTGTTTTGTTTAAATTTTTGATGCAAAGAGACATTTGATTCTGGGGGCTGCTAAACTAAACCAGCATATATATTTTAAAGGGATCTTGACTTCAAAAGTTAAGTCTAAGGATGTGTTACTTTGGAAAGGAGGTTCTGTTTTTGTTTCCACAGAATGTGAGAACCTGTTGATTCCTTCCAGGCTAAAGTGGTTTGATGGAACAAGACTCTCTGAATTGTCTCCATGAAACCTAAAATTACTTTACCCAACAAACAGCAAGAAGCTGTTTGGAGCAAAGTATGAATATCCAAACTGAATGTTTATAAATACTTATTTTCAATTAAATTGGGTTGATTGTAAATGATTAATGGTCATAGTAGATTTCCAAAAGAAATCGGGGATATGATATGGAAATAAATACTTTGTATTGTTTGGATCTTGGTCTATTGATAAAAATTTAAGGTGAGTTTTGTTATACTGTTTATATATACACACATACACACACACATATATATTTCTGATCTTGTTTAAGGTATCATGTTTGTGCAGTTCATTTAAAACTATAATATATAATTATTGACCAATAGGTAGGGTAGTCATTTATAATAGTCAAACTTGTATTAATGTTAGTTAGGTTTCCTAGATATGCAGAGACATATTTCAATTAGATTGATAACATTCAAAGACTTCAAAGACTTACAGAATATGGCATTTAAAATGTTTTAATTATTTTTCTTGACAGTGAGACACATCTGCTTCTGGTGGTACCAATCTACTTCAAGAGGTTGATAGTTATTGAAAAAACTCATTATGGAATGTCTTTCAATATGAAAAGTCTAAGCATTTGGGCAAAAAACTGTTTTTCCATGAACTGCTTAATGGCACACTGTATGAACTGGAAATACAGAACTTAAAGTAAAAACATCCTTCAGGGTTCCTGCTTCACAGAGGAAACTCACAGAAAATCTGCGGGGTACAGAAGAAAGTGACTGACAAACTGTTTCCAATATAGGCAAAACAGTCTTCCAAATTTCCTGCTTTATGAAGAAGTCTGCCAGAGAGTATGGGCCTGTAGGCTGAAGACAAATGCTCCAATATTGCAGAGGATCTTTGGGTGGCTTTCAATACAATGAAATGTCTCTGTGAATACTAGAGTTTTGAAAGTCACTTAAAATGCACTTCCTGTTTACTTAGGTAGCATTACAATATTCTGGGGACTTTGATGACATTGAAGAAGAGATAGCTATTATAGTATCTCTCAGTTGGTGAAAGAAGTCCTTATGTCTATCTGTTGTTTTATTGGTTAATGAATAAAAAATCAACATTGGCCTGCACATGACAGAATAGAGATAGGCGGAGAAAACTAAACTGAATGCCAGGGGAAAGAAGATTGGGAGATGCCATGCTGCTGCCACTGGGAATAGACATGTCTAAAACTTGCTGGTAAGCCACAGCCACATGGTGATATACAGATTAATAGAAATGGATTAAAGTAAGATATAAGAGTTAGCCAAAAAGAAGCTAGAGTTATGGTCAAAGCAGTGATTTCATTAATACACTTCCTGTGTGGTTATTTTTGGAGTCTGGACAGCCAATAAATGAACAGGCGGACTTTCTACAACTCTTGGTTATAATAAAGGATAAATTGGATATAAAACTTTAGACCCACAAAGATAGGATAGATGATAGAGTATTTTCCTTTGCTTTCCAAATATAAATGGTGTAAATTTTGTAACTATAATTTTTGCTTGATAAATTTTGGTTATATGCAATTTTACTATGATAAAGTTAAAGCCTTCCTTTTTAATTAGACAGAAAAGGGGAGATGAGGTGATATGCTCTTCTGTATATGTGTTGATTCTTATTGATTGATAAAAGAAATTGTTTCAACCAATGATTTAGCAGAACAAATCCAGGTGGGAAATCTTAACAAAGATATATAGAGAGAGTAAGTAGAGTCAAAGAGAGGCCATGTAGCTGCCAAAGGAGAAAGATGCCCTGGACCTTTTGGGTAAGCCATAGTCTTTTTGCAATATAGATTAATAGAAATTGGTTAATTTCAGATGTAAGAACTAGTCAATAAGAAGCCTTAGCTAATAGGCCACACTAGGTTGTAATGAATATACTTTGTGTGGGATTATTTGGGTCTGGGCAGCCAGGACATAAATCAGTAGTTCCTATTTACATCCAGTTATTGAGGAAATAAAATCAACAATTCAAATGAAACATAATGAAAATAAAAAGCTCATTACAGCAAAGTAAGCAGGTAATCAAGCAATCCATAGAACTGGGAAAAATCTTTTTATGCTATACATAGAATACAAAGGAATAATATATAGAAATACATACAAAAATCACTATGAGAAATCAAGTATCTTAATCAATATAGGGACTAATGAAACTTCTAAAGTGGTGAGGTACAAAAACAAAATAATCATGAAAATGTATTCCACCATACTATCTTTCACAGACATGTAAATTAAAATTACATTGAGATTCCTTCTCAGTCAAGTCACAAAGACAGATTTTAATAAAAAACATATTATATCAAATGTTAGGAGCAGATGTTTTCAAAAGTTTATATATGGTTAGTGGGAGCATAAACTCATTCAGGCATTGTGGAAGTCACTATGGAGTTTTCTGAAAAACAGAAAATATATATTCCATTTGATAAAACTATGTCATTATTAGGTACTTTCTGAAAGGACAGCAACTGAACAGGTGACAGAGGAAAGGGATGATAGGAAGATAGACTTCCCATACAATGTATGAAACTGTCAAGAAATATTAAAATTTGTAAAAAGGAAAAAAGAAGGAGAGAAGTCAAAGAAGTAAAGAAAGATCATTTGTGTAAAATAGTTGCAACTTATGTCTCAAAGGAAAAGGATATTTTTAAATAGAACACAGATGATGAGTATGGAGGGTGATAGTGCCAAGATAGGGTGAAGGGTAAATATTAGCGATGTACATTATTTTGTGGATAAAATAGTTACAATAACCCCCTATATGGTAAATACACATGAATCAAACTTAAAACAGGTGAGAGCTGTACTACTGTAATTATAACTGGTATTTATTTCTTCTGCGTAAGTGGCATGTCTTGACATTTCTCAAGTATTATAGCCTAGAAGTCATACAGGATTACCTGAATACTTGTAATGGAGATACTATTTGATTATTCTTATTATTTAGCAAATATTCTGTTTTCTTTTGTGTTTCTCAACCATTGGAATTGCTATATTGGCATTGGCCATCCGTATTGCTATTTAAAATCAGTCACCAAAATTTATTTTTTTTAAAAAAATTATTTTTTTATAAAAGAAAACAAACTATGTTTTTTTTTCATTTGACATACCAATCTCAGTTCCGACTCCCTCCCCTCCTCCCATTCCCTCCATCTAATCCTTCACTTTGCTCCCATCATCCACTCTTCACAGAGGGTAAGGTACATTGCTTTGGGAAAGGTCCAAGGCCCTCCCTACTATATCAAGGCTGAGCACATATCCATCCAAAGAGAATGGATTCCAACAAAGCCAGTATAAGAAGTAGGGATAAATCCTACTGCCACCTGCCAGTATCCCCACAGTGTGCCCCAGCTATACAATTGTCACCCACATTCAAAGGGTCTAGTTTGGTCCTATGCTGGTTCCTTAACTGTCTGGCTGGAGGTGGTGAGTTCCCATTGGCTCAGGTAGGCTGTTTCAGTGGGTGTCCCCATCATGGTCTTGACCTCTTTGCTCATATTCTCACTCCTCACACACTTCATCTGGACTTTGGGAGCTCAGCCCAGTGCTCAATTCATGTGTCTGCCTCTGTTTCTATCAGTTGCTGGATGAAGGTTCTATGGTGACATTTAAGATAGTCATCAATCTGACTACAGGGCAAGGCCAGTTTGGATACCCTCACATCTATTGCTTAGGGTCTTAGCTGGGGTTATCTTTGGGAATTACTGGGAATTTCTCTAGTCTAGGTTTCTTTCTAGTCCCATAATGGCTCCCTCAATTAAAATAGTTCTTCACTTGTTCTCATCTCTGTCCTTCCTCCATCTCTATTATCCTGTCCCTCAAATTTTCATCCCCCTCCATTTTTCCACCTTTTCCCCTTCTGCCTTCCCTTCCCCTCATGCTCCCAATTTTTTCAGCTGATCTTACCTATTTCCCATTTCTAGGTAGATCTATATATGGTGTTTTTTTGGGGGTTCACCTTGTTACTTAGCTCTTCTAGGGTCATGGATTATAGGCCTGTTATCCTTTGTTTTATAGCTAGTATGCACTAATGAGTGAGTATATACAATTTTTATCATTCTTGGTCTGGGTTATTTTTCTAGTTCCATCCATTTGGAAGCAATTTGCAAGATGTCATTTTATTTCTATTGCTAAATAGTATTCCATTATGTAAATGTACCACATTTTCTTTATCCATTCATCAGTTGAGGGGCACCTAGGTTTTTCAAGGTTCTGGCTATTACAAATAATGTTTCTATGAACATAGTTGAACAAATGTCATTGTATTATGATTGAGGAACTTTGGATATATGTCTAAGAGTGGTATTGCTGGTTCCTGTGGTAGGTTGATCTCCAATTTTTTTGAGAAACGCCCATACTGATTTCCAGTTGGCTGTACAAATTTGCATTCCCATCATCAATGGATGAATGTTCCCCTTACTCCACAATTTCTCCAGCATAAGCTATCATTGGTGTTTTTGGTCTTAGCCATTCTGACAGGTGGAAGATGGTATATCAGAGTCATTTTGATTTGCATTTCCCCAATGGGTAAGGATGTTATACATGTCCTTAAGTATCCTTCTGTCATTTCAGATTCCTCTGTTGAGAATTCTGTTTAGTTCTGTACCCCATTTTTTGTTGTATTATTTGGAATTTTGACATAAAATTATGTGACAATACAATTGAAGAATGAATATAAAATTATTCATAATGAAATATGTATACTTATAAGTATTTAAATGACTGGCATGAGAGCTTGTTGGGAAAAAGTGCTGGTCTCTAACCTGACAATCAGTACAGTTTCATCTCACAACACTAAAATGGAAAGAGAATTGTCTTCTGAAAGTTGTGTTTTGTCTTTATCACCTCTCTCAAATACACACACACAGACACGTGTATATACAAGAACACATACACAAATATAAACACATTTTCAGTGTTTAAAATCACATTTTAAAAGGAAGATTTTGTCTTATATACTTTAGATAGCATTTTAAACACCATCAATAAAACAATTTTAGGATACATTGGTTTGTTTCATCTCACACTTTCACATTACAGCCCATCATCAACAGGCATAAGGGCAGGAATTCAAGGCTGGAACTAAAAGTAGAAACCAAGGAAGAATGCTAATTATTGCCGTGTTCTTCATGGATTTTTGAGCCTGCTTTCTTATTCACAGAAGAGCAGCAACCCAGGGGTACTACCACCCACATTAAACTATTTTCTGACATACAAAGTTTTATATAAACCAATCTTATGGAGGTATTTTTTTCAGGTGAAGTCCCCAATTTTCTAATGCAACTAGGTTTGTAGGTTTGTATCAACTTAACAAAATCCAGCTAGCACATGAAATTATATTATTTTCAATAAATTAGACTGTATGAAAAAGTAAAGACCACTTATCCTCTTGCCAGAGAAAAAGAGAGATAGAATAAGAAATCAAGAAAATGAGATTACTAAGATGCAGTCCATTTGGTTTTTATTTATGTATTTGTATTTTGTTTATTTTTTTAGAGACAAAGTTTCTCTGTGTAACAGCCCTAGCTGTGCTGGAAATAGCTCTTATAGACCAGACTCTCCTCAAACTCACAGAGATACACCTGACTCTGCCTCCCAAGTGTTGGGACTAAAGGCATGTGTCAACACTTCCTGGCCAATGCAGTACATATTTATAAAGATACCTTTTTACAACAATAATAAGAAAGAGAGTGTTTCCTAAAAGAGAAAATTTGGAAAAGAAAGTATTCAAAGTGTTACTCCAATTTATTTTAAAGCTCTGCCCATGAGCCTAATGATTTTACTCAAGTTTTAATTTTCAAAGAGATTGATTGGGGTTATGGTACACTATAAAGCACAAAGTAATTCATATTAGTTGAGGTGTGACACTAAATGTCAATGCAAGCAAAGGATGATTCGCTGCTTGATGCGGAGCTTGTTTTTAAACAGTAATGACAATGCAGTTTATTATCAAATAATGTACCACAATGCAGTTTTATTATGACATAGGGTCTCTATTCTTGGCATAAATTTTGACCAAAATTAAAACATCCCTAAAATTGAAGTTATTCTGAGTTGCGTTGTAAAACTTGACTTTGGGGAAAAAAGGAACATTTTCACTGCTTAAAAAGTGCTACCATATTAATGTCAGTACTTTTATTATTATTATTATTACAAGAAAAATTTACATTTACTCCACTTGTTCCCGGCCCTTCCGTTCCCCCTTACCCCACTGTCCTCCCCCTGCTTCCTTAAGATGGGGCAGGATACCCTGCCCTATGGGAAACCCAAGGCCCTCCCCCCTCCATCTCAGTCAACTAA
>JAQHUG010000359.1:140019-154754 GCA_028555095.1 Dicrostonyx torquatus
GTGTTTTCTTCATTGCCTCCATTTCAGTTTTCAGGTCTTGAACTGTTTCCTTTACCTGTTTGATTGCTTTTTCTTGGCTTTCTAGGGTATCTTTGATTTATTTATTCATTTCTCCTAACTTTTTGTTAGTCCTCTCATCTCTTTCTTAAAAGGAATTTTTCACCTCTTCTTTAATGGACTCTATCATTATCGTAAGGCTATGTGTAAGGTCAATTTCTTCTACTTCTTTAATAGTTTGCTCAGAACTTCTTGTTGTGTAATTGCTGGATTCTAGTGTTTTTATGTTGCTTTTCAGGTTGTTAGAGGAACTCTTGGATTGGTGCCTGCCCATCTTTTCCTCTTCAGGTGGATCAACTAGTAGTAGCTAGTGTTCACTTGCTTGGTCTGAGGGGATTGCTCTGGTCCAATCCAGTTGGAGGGATCTGGAGCAGTGGTGTTCACCAAGGACCAGCCGCAATCAAAGGGGTGGGCTTCTCTGCTGGAGCCCTGCAGATTTATGCTGGATCCACCCTTGTCCAAGGTCCCAGCCCTGCCACAGGCCAATTCCCACGGGGAACAGTGGTCCCGTCAAATGGAGCCTTGCCCCAGGGACCCTCTGGGATGTGGGACACAGAAAAGCTGGGGGAAAGTGAGAGGGAGTCTCCTAATCGAGCAGAGCGCCTGGGGGCTAGAGTTTGTCTTTCCCTCAGTTGAGCAGGTGGATCTGAAGCTGTGGCACTCACCAAGGACTAGTCGCAATCAAAGCGGTCGGCTTCTCTGCTGGAGCCCTGCAGATTTATGCTGGATCCACCCTTGTCCAAAGTCCCAGCCCTGCTGCAGGCCAATTCCCATGGGGAACCGGGGTCCCGTCAAAGGGTTGCCTTGTTCAGGGATCCTGTGGGATGTGGGACACAGAAAAGCCGGGGGAGGGTGGGAGGGGGCCTCCCAATCGAGCAGAGTGCCTGGGGGCTAGAGTTTGGTCTTACCCTGAGTTGAGCTGGTGGATCTGAAGCTGTGGTACTCACCAAGGACCCTCTGCCATGGAAAGGGCAGACTTCATCAGTACTTTTTAACTACTTGCAAGTGCCCAAGATTCCATTTGATTTTTATTATTAAAATTATAGTAAAATAATATTATTGTTTAAAATTACTGTAGACCCTGTTATAATAATTGCCATAATGGTCTTATTTCCTACTTAAAGAGTTAAGATAAAAAACACTTATTTTTTTTAATTCACTACAAATGAATGAATTGTATGCATAGAAATGAAATAAAAGCCTAGAAATGTCTAAAATTTCATCAATAAGCAAAAATATTTAAGTAAATTAAAAAAATCACAAAAATCTATTTCTTTCCTTCTTGTCTACTGTTTCTTCTTATTCAATTTCTTTTAAGTTTTCTGTGCAAGGAATACTTTGACCAATAGACTGTGGCCATTATTGCCTCAAAGATTATACCACGCAACAGAAATTACTGGATATTTATTGATGGGGAAAGCCACCTAAAAGTGAAGAATGCATGAAGGAGGGGGGCATATGTATACGGAGCACAAAGCAACTCATGATGACATTACAAATGTGCTACATTTGGTGGATGATGATGATGTGGCCTTCTGTGCTGAGACACTAAAGGCAGGCTTGTTGGTGCTTGGTTTATGAAGGATTTTATTAATTCAGTCATTGAAAAGTCACCTCTTTGCTACTATTAATATTATCTGAAGTGACATACTTTAAAACACAACTTACTTGATTCATTTTTATGGGTAAAGTGACTATGGAACAGTATTGCCATCCATCTTTTGTGGTGCCAGATTATTGTGCTTTGAGTATTGTTTTTAATAACAATGAACACAAAAATCTTCACATTTATGGCAAGGGTCATTCTTTTTATAGCTCTATATATCCCCTAGGTCAACTTATTTCAATTATACTTTTCAATTTTTTAACTATTTTTTATGATTTTTGTGGAAAGCTTACATCACAGAAAAAAAGACATTTACAATTACTAATCAGTTCTTTGCTTGTTAGGTTACAAATGATGGTGGAGGTTTCATGAAGGTATTCAATGGTATGTAATTTCAGAGTAAATTGCAGGAAGCCTTACACAACTGCTTATGAGCTCCATGACTCAAATTGTTGCTGCAGAATGGGAAAAGGAAATTTTTATGGAATGTTTAATTTGATCTATTGTGGGTGAATGAATCACTTCCTGTTTTCCCCAGTACAATCATGACTCTTTTCCTTGAAATAGAATTAAGACATCCTGTGGTTATAAAAAAATATAGGAAATATAGCTAAGCAATTTTTATTAATTAAATTTCTATATTATTTGGATAATATGATCTATACCTAATAATTCTCTCAGTCATCCCTTTGTCTCAGAATATAGCATTAAAAACATATCTCACTGCAGTTATTTAGAGCAATTTTCTAAATACTTTGAAATATTTTAAAGAAATAACTTACAATTATTTATTATATGGCGTTGATGTTATTCTTTGGTCTGTAGTTTTTAAAATTAAATTGATACATTTTCTCATTTTTGTGTTTTACTTTTTTAAAAATTTATTTATTCATTTTAAAAAGGAAGCAATCTTTTTTCACTTTACATACAAATCTCAGTTCAAACTCCCTCCTCTTCTCCCATTCCCTCCACCTAATCCTTCACTTTGCTCCCATCATCCACTTCTCACAGAGGGTAAGGTACATTGGTTTAGGAAAGGTCCAAGGCCCTCCCTACTATATCAAGGCTGAGCACATATCCATCCAAAGAGAATGGATTCCAACAAAGCCAGTATAAGAAGTAGGGATAAATCCTACTGCCACCTGCCAGTATCCCCACAGTGTGCCCCAGCTATACAATTGTCACCCACATTCAAAGGGTCTAGTTTGGTCCTATGCTGGTTCCTTAACTGTCTGGCTGGAGGTGGTGAGTTCCCATTGGCTCAGGTAGGCTGTTTCAGTGGGTGTCCCCATCATGGTCTTGACCTCTTTGCTCATATTCTCACTCCTCACACACTTCATCTGGACTTTGGGAGCTCAGCCCAGTGCTCAATTCATGTGTCTGCCTCTGTTTCTATCAGTTGCTGGATGAAGGTTCTATGGTGACATTTAAGATAGTCATCAATCTGACTACAGGGCAAGGCCAGTTTGGATACCCTCACATCTATTGCTTAGGGTCTTAGCTGGGGTTATCTTTGGGAATTACTGGGAATTTCTCTAGTCTAGGTTTCTTTCTAGTCCCATAATGGCTCCCTCAATTAAAATAGTTCTTCACTTGTTCTCATCTCTGTCCTTCCTCCATCTCTATTATCCTGTCCCTCAAATTTTCATCCCCCTCCATTTTTCCACCTTTTCCCCTTCTGCCTTCCCTTCCCCTCATGCTCCCAATTTTTTCAGCTGATCTTACCTATTTCCCATTTCTAGGTAGATCTATATATGGTGTTTTTTTGGGGGTTCACCTTGTTACTTAGCTCTTCTAGGGTCATGGATTATAGGCCTGTTATCCTTTGTTTTATAGCTAGTATGCACTAATGAGTGAGTATATACAATTTTTATCATTCTTGGTCTGGGTTATTTTTCTAGTTCCATCCATTTGGAAGCAATTTGCAAGATGTCATTTTATTTCTATTGCTAAATAGTATTCCATTATGTAAATGTACCACATTTTCTTTATCCATTCATCAGTTGAGGGGCACCTAGGTTTTTCAAGGTTCTGGCTATTACAAATAATGTTTCTATGAACATAGTTGAACAAATGTCATTGTATTATGATTGAGGAACTTTGGATATATGTCTAAGAGTGGTATTGCTGGTTCCTGTGGTAGGTTGATCTCCAATTTTTTTGAGAAACGCCCATACTGATTTCCAGTTGGCTGTACAAATTTGCATTCCCATCATCAATGGATGAATGTTCCCCTTACTCCACAATTTCTCCAGCATAAGCTATCATTGGTGTTTTTGGTCTTAGCCATTCTGACAGGTGGAAGATGGTATATCAGAGTCATTTTGATTTGCATTTCCCCAATGGGTAAGGATGTTATACATGTCCTTAAGTATCCTTCTGTCATTTCAGATTCCTCTGTTGAGAATTCTGTTTAGTTCTGTACCCCATTTTTTGTTGTATTATTTGGAATTTTGACATAAAATTATGTGACAATACAATTGAAGAATGAATATAAAATTATTCATAATGAAATATGTATACTTATAAGTATTTAAATGACTGGCATGAGAGCTTGTTGGGAAAAAGTGCTGGTCTCTAACCTGACAATCAGTACAGTTTCATCTCACAACACTAAAATGGAAAGAGAATTGTCTTCTGAAAGTTGTGTTTTGTCTTTATCACCTCTCTCAAATACACACACACAGACACGTGTATATACAAGAACACATACACAAATATAAACACATTTTCAGTGTTTAAAATCACATTTTAAAAGGAAGATTTTGTCTTATATACTTTAGATAGCATTTTAAACACCATCAATAAAACAATTTTAGGATACATTGGTTTGTTTCATCTCACACTTTCACATTACAGCCCATCATCAACAGGCATAAGGGCAGGAATTCAAGGCTGGAACTAAAAGTAGAAACCAAGGAAGAATGCTAATTATTGCCGTGTTCTTCATGGATTTTTGAGCCTGCTTTCTTATTCACAGAAGAGCAGCAACCCAGGGGTACTACCACCCACATTAAACTATTTTCTGACATACAAAGTTTTATATAAACCAATCTTATGGAGGTATTTTTTTCAGGTGAAGTCCCCAATTTTCTAATGCAACTAGGTTTGTAGGTTTGTATCAACTTAACAAAATCCAGCTAGCACATGAAATTATATTATTTTCAATAAATTAGACTGTATGAAAAAGTAAAGACCACTTATCCTCTTGCCAGAGAAAAAGAGAGATAGAATAAGAAATCAAGAAAATGAGATTACTAAGATGCAGTCCATTTGGTTTTTATTTATGTATTTGTATTTTGTTTATTTTTTTAGAGACAAAGTTTCTCTGTGTAACAGCCCTAGCTGTGCTGGAAATAGCTCTTATAGACCAGACTCTCCTCAAACTCACAGAGATACACCTGACTCTGCCTCCCAAGTGTTGGGACTAAAGGCATGTGTCAACACTTCCTGGCCAATGCAGTACATATTTATAAAGATACCTTTTTACAACAATAATAAGAAAGAGAGTGTTTCCTAAAAGAGAAAATTTGGAAAAGAAAGTATTCAAAGTGTTACTCCAATTTATTTTAAAGCTCTGCCCATGAGCCTAATGATTTTACTCAAGTTTTAATTTTCAAAGAGATTGATTGGGGTTATGGTACACTATAAAGCACAAAGTAATTCATATTAGTTGAGGTGTGACACTAAATGTCAATGCAAGCAAAGGATGATTCGCTGCTTGATGCGGAGCTTGTTTTTAAACAGTAATGACAATGCAGTTTATTATCAAATAATGTACCACAATGCAGTTTTATTATGACATAGGGTCTCTATTCTTGGCATAAATTTTGACCAAAATTAAAACATCCCTAAAATTGAAGTTATTCTGAGTTGCGTTGTAAAACTTGACTTTGGGGAAAAAAGGAACATTTTCACTGCTTAAAAAGTGCTACCATATTAATGTCAGTACTTTTATTATTATTATTATTACAAGAAAAATTTACATTTACTCCACTTGTTCCCGGCCCTTCCGTTCCCCCTTACCCCACTGTCCTCCCCCTGCTTCCTTAAGATGGGGCAGGATACCCTGCCCTATGGGAAACCCAAGGCCCTCCCCCCTCCATCTCAGTCAACTAANNNGACTTTGGGAGCTCAGCCCAGTGCTCCATTCATGGGCCTGCTTCTGTTTCTATCAGTTGCTGGATGAAGGTTCTATGGTTCAATCTGACTACAGGGCAAGGGCAGTTTGGGTACCCTCACATCTATTGCTTAGGGTCTTCACTGGGGTCATCCTTGTGGATTCTTGGGAATTTCTCTAGTCAAGGTTTTTTTTTTAGCCGCATAATGGCTCCCTCAATCAAAATATCTATTTCATTGATCTCATCTTTGTTCTTCCTCCATCTCAACTATTTTGTCCCTCAAGTTTTCCTCCCCACTCCCTTTCTCCCCTCCTTTGCTCTTCTGTACCCATTTTTGCCCCACCCATATGATCTCAATTTTGTCTGGAAATCTTTTCTGTTTCTCCTTTCCAGGTGAATCTATGAATTTTTTTCTTAGGATTCAACTTGTTACTTAGCTTCTCTAGAATCTTGAACTATAGGCTCAATATCCTTTGCTTTATAGCTAGTGTCCACTTATGAGTGAGTACATACCATGTTTATCTTTCTGGGTCTAGTTTACCATACTCTGAATGATTTTTTATCTAGTTTCTTCCATTTGAATGTAAATTTAAAGATATCATTCTTTTTTTTACTACTGAGTGGTACTCTAATGTGTAAATGCGCCATATTTTATTTATCCATTCTAGGTTGTTTCCAGGCTGTGGCTATTATAAATAATGCTCCTATGAATATAGTTGAGCAAATGCCCTTGTAGTATAATTGAGCATCTTTTGGTTATATGCTTAAGAGTGGTATTGGTGGGTCCTGTGGTAGGTTGATTCCCAATTTTCTGAGAAGCTGCCATACTGATTTCCAGAGTGGTTGTACAAGTTTGCATTCCCACCAGCAATGGAGAAGTGATTCCTTCACTCCACATCCTCTCCAGCATAAGCTATCATTAGTGTTTTTGATCTTAGTCATTCTTACTGGTGTAAGATGGTGTTTCTGAGTTGTTTTGACTTGCATTTCCCTGATGGCTAAGGACGTTGTGTTTTTTCTTAACTGTCTTTCTGTCATTTGAAATTCTTCTGTTGAGAAATTTCTGTTTAGTTCTGTACCCCATTTTTAATTGGGTTATGTAGAATTTTGATATCTAATTTCTTGAATTCTTTATATATTGGATATCTATCCTCTGTCTGATATAGGGATGGTAAAGATCTTTTCCCATTCATTAGGCTACCTTGATTTGTCTTATTGACTTCCTCCTTTGATTTACAGAAGCTTCTGAGTCTCAGAAGGTCCCATTTCTTTATTGTTGCTTTCAGTGTCTCTGATACCATTGTTATATTTAGGAAGTGGTCTCTTGTGCCCATGTATTGAAGGTTACTTTCTACTTTCAGTTCTATCAGATTCAGCGTGGTGGGATCTATATTGAGGTCTTTAATTCATTTGAAGTTGATTTTTGTGGATGGGGATAGATATAGACCTATTTCTTTCTTCTACATGTGGACATCCAATTATGCCATCACCATTTTCTGAAGATGCCTTCTTTAATCCACTGTACATTTTTAGCTTCTTTGTCAAAAATCAGGTGTTCACAGGTGGGTGGGTTAACATACAGGTCCTTGATTCATTTTCATTGGTCAACCTCTCTGTTTCTATGCCAAAACCACTCTATTTTCATTACTGTAGCTCTATAATAGAGCTTGACGTCAGGAATGGTGATGCCTTTGGAAGTTCCTTCATTATAGGATTGTTTTGGCTGTCCTTGTTTTTTGTTTCCATATAAAGTTATATATTGTTCTTTTAATATCTGTGAAGAATTGTGTAGGGATTTTGATGCAGATTGCATTGGATCTATATGCTTTCTGTCAGATTGCCATTTTTTATGATTTCTATTAAGTTGATTCTACTTATTCAAGAGCATGGGGGATCCTTGTATATTTCTGGTAGCTTCTTCAGTTTCTTTCCTCAAAGACTTAAAGTTTTTTTTGAACAGGTCTTTTACTTCTTTGGTTAGTGCTACTTCAAGATATTTTATGTTATTTATGGCTTTTGTGAAAGGTGATGCCTCCTTGATTTCTTTCTAAGCTTCTTTATCATTTGTATATAGGAGGGCTACTGATTTTTTTGAGTTGATCTTGTGTCCTGCTATATTACTGAAGGTGTTTATCAGCTGTAGAAGTTTCCTAATAGAGTTTATGGGGTCACTTATGTAAACTAAAATATTATCTACAGATAGTGAAAATATGACTCCTTACTTTCCAACTTGAATTCCGTTGATCTCCTTTTGCTGTCTTATTATTCTAGCCAGAACTTCAAGAATTATGTTGAATAGATATGGAGAGAGTGGACTGCCTTGTCTTTTTCCTGATTTTAGTGGGATCACTTTGAGTTTCTTTCCATCTAGTTTGATGTTGGCAGTTTGCTTCCTGGGTATTGTTTTTATTATGTTTCCACTGAGGTTATAGGGTGAAGGTGAATTTCGGGGCAGAGTGTGTTTGTAACTTGCAGAGTCCAATGGTTGGGGTGGGGTAATGGAGCAGCCTACCTGCAGAAAGTCTCCTGATGGCTGACTAGAGATGTTGTGACAGATGGGGGAAGGGCCCATGGTTTTACCCTGGTAATGGGTGCCTAGAAAGTGGAGTATCCCACCATGTGTCTGGTCACTCAGCTCTTAGTCCTCTTTCTGCCTTTTCTTACTTATTGAGTGTTTAGGATCAGAGATAAGTTGCTGAACTATGGTCTGTGGAAATGAATCAAGTATGATTTAAATTATTTTTTATAGTTTACACACAATAAAGACAAATATTAATTGTAAAATTGTTATATAGAGCTTATATGAAGATACTCAGAATAAAGTTTCTCCTTCCTTTCCCATAAAAGGTAAGTACTTTATAAATTTTTATGAAAATTATTTCATGTTATATGAATTATTCTTGCTTTTATTTTGATGTATTCTTTTTTTACTGTTAGCTGCTAGGTGACAATCAGTTTTTAATGGTGATTACTTATGGGAGGATGGGTTTGCCTCTTTTAAAGACTGCTGATGAACCTTCAGAACCCTTTTTATTTCTATAAAGGTTCTTGGAAAAAAATTAAAAGGAACTAGTCAAATTCATTTGAAGTTTTATTAATTCATTTCTGGTGACTCAAACAGACCTCTGGTCATTATGTTAGGTTCCTTGCTCAGACACTGTGTGCCCATGACGTTTTCTTTTGAATATGTGAATATGATTATAAATTTAGCGTGCTCAGAAATTCTTCCTCTGTATGCGAATTTAATTCTTTTTTATATGACTAGGCCTATTTTCCTTGGTAAACCCATTGCATTTGTTTCTTTTTTAGAGGTCAATACTACTCTGCAGATTATTTGGAATGATTTCCTTAATTGTTGCAAGTAATAAAACTGTCTACATTTCTTTATTTCCTGGTTGTGATTATCAGTAACATACTTCCTAAAGGATGAATGCACTGCATAGGATAGTACCATTGTAAATTACATATTATTCATTTATTTTATTTAAAATTCTTAACTTGAGATAAGAATCATAAAATATCTTTAGTCAGAGCTAATTTACAAAGTTACTAAAGGTGTGAGACTGAAATGATAATTTGGAATGTGGGAATTATCAGGGCCTTGAGCCCCTTCCCGACTCAGAATTGGATATCTATGGCAGGCGAGGATCTGAGAGTAAAAAATTAACTCAAGTACATTACCTCTGCATCTTCTTTATTTTTCATGCAAGGGGAAAAATGAAGCAAAAGGGGCACGGAGGAGAGGAAGAATAGGAAGAAGCATAGAGGGAAGAATGAAGAGAAGAAAGAAGGAGAATAAGAAGAAGGAAAAAAGTAGCGAGGAGAAAAAGAGTGATAGTAAGGGCTAATCTTTAACGAGGTTTCTAGTTCTTACAGGCATAGTTGGAAAATTGCATAGGCAAGGACAATTATAATATGCATATCAAAATCACAAAAAGCAACACATAGCGCCTGACAAAGCAGTACTCTGGAACAGGTGGTACCACTTTGGAAAGAGCCAGCATTCAAGGGGAAATATGACATTCCAAACCATTAGATAAAGTTATTAAACATTCCTGAATCCCGGATTCACCCATTCTCCTCATCTAATCTGGAGTATGCCCAGCAATTGTTTGTTAGCAAAGGTGGGGCATGCTGCCTTTCTGCTCAGTGCCTGTCTTCTATAGAAATTTCTATGTGGTCTGTTTGCAAGAAATTTTATGGGATTGACTCTGTGTAAATTTGTCTGTTAGAACGAAGAGTAAATGCCACTGCTCCAAAGACTCATGGTGTGGGTGAATGGAGCAAGGTCACTTAATTGTCCATTCATAGGTAACACTCCTGAGGTGTTCTGGGAATGAATCCCATTTTTGAAGGGAAAAATTACGGCTCACAAGGTTTATAAAGATATGACAGTGAGTTTTCCAAAAGACAAGTGTTCTCATAGCTCTGGAAAATGGGTTGTTCCATGTGGACATGAATGTCTACACTTCCCATGGATCTGCCTATTGTTCTGTCAGCTATGCATTCACTGGATAGTCTTGTGGGCTCCAACAGGGAATAAAATTGCTCCTTGCTCAACTCACTGCTCTTCAATAAGTCCCTCTGCCGGCTTGTTGCCAGGTAGGACAGCAGACACACCTGGCTCTGGTAGTGTCTGGCTCGGTTCCACATGGGGTTTTCTTGATGAGGTAAGAAAAAAGAAGCTGGGAGTTCTGAGAGGGACAGGAGTATTGCTGGATTTTAATTAATTGATAACATAGTAAAATAAATTTGAGTTTTAATTTCAAAAAACCCTTCACTTATTTTACCTTTTTTAAGATTTATTTATTTATGTTGTTGTTTGCAGTATTCTGTCTGCATGTATGTCTGCAGGCCAAAAGAAGGTCTCAGATCTTATTTCAGATGGTTGTGAGCCACCACCTGGTTGCTAGGAATTGAACTCAGGACCTCTGGAAGAGCACCTAGTGCTTCTTAGCCTTTGAGCCATCTCTCCACCACCCTTTATTTATTCTGACTCCATACTATGTACACTCATTCTCTTTAAATAACACATGCCATTGCAGATATTCATTATATCAAAAATCATGTTAAGGAATTGTTCTCACTGAGTAAACTCTGGATCATAAATAGTGGCCTGATCAAGAGGATGTGGAGACTAGAATTGCTATATTTCTTCAAATAAATGAAAAGCAAATCCCATATTAAAAATATACAAAATTAAGTAGTCCCCAATAGATTAAAAAACTAGAAAAAATCAAAATTTAGCATAGAGAACATGTGTGGAGTCTGGAGACCAATATACATTTCAGAAATGAGAGTCTGGGACAGAAAATTACATGTTTTTTGACTGATCAGGCTCTCTGGAGAGTGGGACAGAGCCAGAACCATAAAAATTCGCAAAACGTTCATCTTCGCTAATTAGCTGGGATGTGATACTGCTATTTGAAGGGTCACATTTTGTGTCCCAAACCAGAATCTTCTACCTGTCCTCAATAAGCCAATTTAATAATTGACAAGCAAAAAAATGAGATTTATTTAATGTGGCCACATTGGGAAAAGGGAGAAACTGATTCATTGAGCACTTTCCCCCTGCTCACCAATCCCCATCACCACACACATTTCCCGATCCCCACACCCATTTCTCAATTTCTTCAGCATCCTTATTTGAGTTTAAAATTTTAACAGATAATCAAGAATCCAAGCAATTTTAATCAAGCACTGGTCCTGCCTGGCATTATCCCACACTTTTCTGAAATTCAGTTTCATCTTGGAAGATGTTCAGACACAGTATTAGAGATATGTGAAATCTCTTTCCCTGAGATATATTTTTTTTCTGGTTGGCACCTTTCCATATTGCAGCATGGGATTCCAGATGAAATTACCACTTTCTTAGTCTCAATTGTTTCAATAGTCTGATAGAGTCATACTGAGAAACACGAGTGTATCATAATAATTTATTACTGTCAGTATGTTGTCTAGAGATTGTTTTGTGATACTTTGTGAAGCAAGTGGCTTTCTTTTGCCCTTGTCTGAGGCTAAAGTGAAGCGTTTTGGAATAATTACATGGGCAGAAGAAATCTCAAAACAGTTCAGAACACTCTGTTATGTGGATATTAGTGTTAACTAATGAAGATTTATAATTAAAAAATAGCAAGCTGAACAGATTAATTTCCAAAATGTAAATTTTGAGGAGAAAAGAAGCACCAGGAATTGGAATGAAGCTAAATACTGTGTTCAAGGATATAAATAGAATAAGAAATAGAATAAAAGGTGTGGTGAACTCAAGGCAAGATCCCATCCAGCTAGTTTCTTTCCAAATTGTGGAAAGAAACCAAAGAAATAATTAGAGCTGGCTGTGATGAGGCAAACCTTTAATCCCAGCACTGGGAAGGCAGTGGCTGGCAGATCTTTTGAGTCTGAGGACAGTCTGTTCCACAGAGCAAGATTAAGATCAGCCAATCTTTACGCTTGAAAGCAAACTGGTGAAGATGTACTTGAACGAAGGGGACATGTTTCAGTTTGAGTAAGCAGCAGTACTTGGCAGCTTCAGTCATGTGGTCAGGCTTTAGAGTTAAAGATAGAAGAAATGGCTTATGAAAAAGCACCTGACACTAGGCCTGTATCAGATGTGTTGCTGAACTGACGTCTTGTAGAGAGACTCTTATGTGAAGTTTTGAATATGGATCTTTGATTGTCTTGCTGACCCCAAGATGTTACAGTTGCCAGAGTTGTGGGATACCTACCAAAGAGATCTGTTCACAGTGACTGGAACCACCCAAGAGAAAAATAGTGTGTTGCAGTAAACAAAGCTGAACAGATTTGGAGATCGAAAGAGTGCTTTCATATCTCATGTTTTAGAATGGTAATTCATAACGTATGACATTATTTGTTGAAAGTCTGTGAATTTTTTTTTTTTTGGTTTTTCGAGACAGGGTTTCTTTGTGGCTTTGGAGCCTGCACTGGAACTAGCTCTTGTAGACCAGGCTGGTCTCGAAATCACAGAGATCCACCTGCCTCTGCCTCCCAAGTGCTGGGGTTAAAGGCATGCGCCACCACTGCCCGGCTGCATGTGAATTTTTTATTATTACAGATGATTATAGTAAAGAAATATCATGTATCTCAGGAGAGACTTTGATCTTTAGACTTTAAATTATTTTTGAGACTGTAATAGACTATGGGGATTTCTGGAGTTGGATTAAATGTGTTTTGCAACATGATATTATTACAAGTTTATGGGTGTCAGGGAATGAAATGTGGAAGTTTGGATGAAATTGTCCCCCATAAACTCAATGGAAGTGTAACTAATAGATGTGGCATTGTTGGAGAGGGCATGACATTGTTAGAGAAAGTGTGTCACTGCAGGTGTAGGGCTTGGGGTCTCTTGCTCAAGACTCCGTCAGTGTGACTTCAAGTCAACTGCCTGTTGCCTGCAAGATATAAGACTCTAAGCTACTCCAGCATGACATCTGCCTGCATACCTCCATGTTCTCCATCATGATGATAATGGACTGAAACTATGAAATTGTAAGCAAGCCACCCCAATTAAATGTTTTCTTTTTGTAGCTGGAGAGTTTTCTTTTTCCAAGCTGTCCTTCTGGATTGGTTTCTCTCCTGCCCAACAGTCCCCATAGCCGCTTATAAAATAATCATTTGGAGGCTTAATATTAATTATAAATTGTTTGGCCAACATCTCAGGCTTCTTATTGGCAAGCTCTACACATAAATTCACACAATTCTAATAATCTGTGTATCCATACGTGCCGTGTGGTTTACCAGACATTTACTCTTCCAGCAGCTTCTGGGGTCTCCCTGACTACCTTCAATCTCCCTGTATCTCTACCTGGATTTTCCACCTAGATATATTCTTCCCTGTCATAGGCTAAAACAGCTTCTTTATAAATCAATGGTAATAAGACATAATCCCAGCATACAGAAGGGCTTTAACTTTAATATAGGAAAAATATATGTCACAAAATAGGCATCAAGAAAAAATTAGTAATAAAATTTGGTCTATTTGCATTTGGTAAAATTTAAAAAAAGGTTATATCATCTATGCTATTTTTGTGAGTCTAAAGGTTTTTAATTTTTATTGAGCGCTATATTTTTCTCTGCTCTTTTATATTTAATTCATCAACTAATGGACTATCTAGTTTTCATCTCCATTGCAGACCACAAAAAAATATAATAACACCCAAGTAGACAGGAAGTGCATGCATTGTAAGCAACTTACAAAACTCTAGAAATGACAGTTATCTGGCTGCCTGGACAGTCACCCAAAGTTCTTCTGTATTGTTGGGGAATCCATCTTCAGCATACAGGCACATAGCATCTGGCACAATTTTCAATGAAGCAGAAAATTTGAAAGACTGACACGTCTATATTGGAAAAATTTATTATTCTGTGTCCTGTAGAATGTCTGGTGGACACTTTCTAGAAGCAGGTACCTAAAGTACCTAGTGACTGCCCCACCTTATTTCCACAAGTTCAGTAATCATTTTCATATGGGTTCTACATGCCTATTCTATATATCATATATTCAAGCAGTAGAGGAAAAAGCAGTTTCTTGGCCAAATGATTAGATTTGCCACATTGAAAACAAACTTCATAAAAAAATTTCTCTTGTAGAAATTGTTGCTGCCAGGAGTAGACGTCTCTCACTGTTGAGAAAAGTCAAAATTATTAAAACAGTTTAAATGCCATATTTTTAGGTTTTTGAAATGGTTGAAGATTACCTATACATAGATCTCTGAATAACTAGAAAACCTAACTAACATATCTATGAGTTTGAATATTACAGATGACTATTAATATCTGCATTTCTTACCTATATATTACATATTTTCCTTTTATAATTAGTTTTTTTTTTACACAAACGCTCCTGGCTACACCAATCTATTCCCGAGAGACTGTTGAGCGCCAAGACACTCCAATTGGAGCTTGTCCTCTTCTTGGCAAAACCGGCCTCTGGG
>JAQHUG010000359.1:192107-216741 GCA_028555095.1 Dicrostonyx torquatus
TTGCACAAGTTTGCATTCTCACCAGCAATGGCGGCGGGTCCTTGATGAGTGCCACAGCTTCAGATCCACCTGCTCAACTGAGGGTAATTCCAACTCTAGCCCCCAGGCGCTCTGCTCAATTAGGAGACTCCCTCTCCCCTTTCCCCAGCTTTTCTGTGTTCCACATCCCAGAGGGTCCCTGGCAAGGCTCCCCTTTGATGGGACCCATTTCCCCCCCGGGAATTGGCCTGCGGCAGGGCTGGGAGCTTGGACGAGGGTGGATCCAGCATAAACCTGCAGGGCTCCAGCTGAGAAGCCCACCCATTTTATTGCGGGTGGTCCTTGGTGAACACCACTGCTCCAGATCCCTCTGACTGGAGTGAACCAGAGCAATACCCTCAGACCAAGCAAGTGACCACTAGCTACTAATAGTTGATCCACCTGGAGAGGAAGAGATGGGCAGGCGCCAATCCAAGAGTTCTTCTAACAACCTGAAAAGCAACATGGATCCACTTTTGTACCTTCCTTTTTTTCCTGTCATCTCTGGAGCTATGGATTGTAGCATGGTTCTCCTTTATTCTGCAGCTAATTATCCAGTTATGAGTAAATGCATACCATGTTTGTCTTTCTGGGTCTGGGTTGCCTCCAGATGATTTTTTTCTAGTTCCATTCATTTAACATTAAGTTTCCTGATGTCATTAATTTTAACGGCTAAGTAATACAACATTGTATAAATGTACCTCATTTTTTTCTAACTGGTGTGGGCGTTACTGGGGTCTATGTAGTCTGCTGGAATTGTGGGGAAAGGCTGACTACAGGGAGTATGTTGTGGGACAGGATTGGGCTGCAGATTGGGTCTTGGAAGAACAGAATTCAGTGGCTGGTGACAGTCCAGCTGGCAGGCAGGTAACTCATCTGCTTATGAGTTGGTGGGTATTGCACCATTAAAAACAAGAAAATTCAACATATTTGAGGTCAGAACCAGCAGCACCCTTGGTGGTCCTGAGATGGGACAGGTAGGGGCATGAGATGTGGCTTGGGGCTTAGTGATAAGACCCCCTTTTTTTACAGTAAACTTTGAATGTGCTGTCCCCCAAGACTCCTATCTTTTCTTCCTTACCTTCCTTCTATTGGTATTTTTTTGCTTCCTAGACAGCTTCACAAACTCCTAAATAGGTCTGTTTAAAATACAAATTGAATGAAAAATACTGTACAGTTATCTTTAAAGATCAGAAACAAATGTGTAAGAAAGATTTTATCATTCTAACTTCTAATTCTAAAATACTGAAATCTGGAACTACAAAAGCTTTTACATTATGATCATGATTCTGAATAGTTTAATCAATGCAATTAAGAAAACAATGAGACTCCTTTGGTATGATGGTCATTGTGTTTCTTTTTTAGCCTTAATAGTTTGCTTAGTCTAGAAACTTAAAAATATTTTCAAAAGATACAATTCTGCAAATTTTATAGCATTCAGCAATAATGTATTACATTCCATCTCTTAGGAACAGGAACATTTGCAGAACATCTGCAAGAACAAGAACATTTGCAAGAAAATTTGCAGCAGCCTGTAATGTTTGAGAGTTTCTTGGACAACACTGACCAAAAACTTAATAAAGGGTTTCTCATGTATGGTGTTGTATTTTTGTGTTGTTTTGTTTCAGAGAGACATTAATTCTTGAAGGGAGCATGGTCAGCCCAAATGGGAAAGCTTCATTAATCTACATATGTATATTTATACACTGACCTTATGTATTATAGATATTTTAAGCCTATTGTTAATAGTGTTATTCCTTGTTTCTTTTCCCTCATATCCTTATTGATATTTCACCCTCCTTTCTCCATATTTATCTTCACTAATGAGTGCCACTCTCCATTTTTCCCATTGCCATGATTATATCATGCGTTCCTATCTCTATTGCTATCCAATCCTGGTAAATTTCCCCATTTTACTATCCTCGTTACTGTTTTACTTGAGGATATGTACTCATGTCTGAAATTTTGGATCTTGGCACCTCAGATAAGAGATACCATTTGTCATTCGGGTCTAAGTTACATTACTCAGTATGTTATTTTCTATTTTTATTAATTTACCTCCAAATATCACAATTTCTTTTTTCTTTACCAATGAATAATGCCACATTTTCATTATCTATGCCTCAGCTGAAGGACATTTAGGTTACTTCCCTTTCTTGGTATTGTAAATAGAGTATCAATGAACATGGCTTAGCAAGTAACTTTGAAATAGGGTTTTGAGACTTTGTGAATTTACCAACAATGTTGATGTGGGATTCTACTCTGTATGCTGTGAATACCATTGGTTAATAAAGAAACTGTCTTGAGCCCGTGATATAATAGAATAGAGCTAGGTGGGGAAAACTAAACTGAATGCTGGGAGGAAGAAGGCGGAGTTAGGGAGAAGCAATGAACCTTTTGTTGGAGACAGACACACTGAAACTTTACCCGGTATGCCACTGCCATGTAACGATACACAGATTAGTAGAAATCATTAAATTAGTATGTAAGAGTTAGCCAGTAATAATTTAGAGCTAATATGCCAAGCAGTAATTTAATTTATACAGTTTTTGTGAGATTATTTCAGAGCTAAGCAGCCGGGAAACAACAAGTGGCTTTCTCCTCCTGCACAATGTAGTATATCTGTTCATATAGTAAAGCTGTGTTTAGCTTTTTGAGAATTCTCCACAATGATTTCCTTAGTGGCTGTATAAGTTTGTAAATCCACCAAGACTAAATTAGCATTTTTTTTCCTACATTGCCTCCAGCATTTGCTGTAGGTTGTTTTTCTGATCTTTGCCATTCTGACTGAAGTAAATGGAGTTACAAACTAGTTTTGATTTGCATATTTCTAATTTTTAAATGAGCAATTTTAAGATATTTCATTAATTTAGGTCCTTGAGAACTCTTTCTTTTGGTTCCAGGTCAATTTTTAATAGCTATTTTGTTGCTTGTGTGGTTGTTGTTTTGATTCTTTGTTTTGATTTGAGTTCTTTATGTATTCTGTCTTAATCCTCTTTCATATATATCAAGAAATTATTTCTGTCCATTTTATGGTCTACCTTTTCACCAAGGTGATTTTTTTTCTTTAGTTGTGCAGAAACTTTTTAGTTTTATGAGGTCTCCCTTCCCAATTCAATTTAATTCTTTGGCAAATGGAGTTCTTTTTTTCAGGAAGTTCTCTTCAACACCTATATCTTACAGGATACTGCCTGTGTTTTCTTCTGGATGTTTCAGTATTTTGGGTTTTATGTTTAAATATTTGTTCTATTTGGAATTATTTTTGTGAAGGTTTTAGAGAATGAGTTTAATATATTTTCATATCTCAGAATGCACAGTAGCCAGAGAGTTTAAAAATAAAACAATCTACCCTGTGAACAAAGAATTTTTTGCCTGGCCTCTGTTGAAGGCCCAAGTTCTTTCATTGATAGTATTTTTATTTTTAATTAAAATATACTTGAAAAATATGTTCCTCACTAACACAGTAGGTAGTGAATCAGTCTCATAAATTCCATCAGCATCATTCTCTATCCATCCTCCTGCTCCTAATGTTTCTGAATACCAACATATTTGAAACACCCAAATTTTGAAGGAAACCCTCTCTTTAGTTCGTAGCTTTGCTATGATGGGGTTCTTCTTAATTCCTCTGAGAATAAAAATCATCTACCTTCCATTCTCTCAATGGACCTTTGTCGTCCTCAGAAGTATCCCAATAACAGTCCTGAAAACTTGCCTTATTTTTCTATTCTTGTGAAGAAACATCTTAACCAATACAACTTGTAAAAGAAAGTACTTAATTGGGGCCTTGCTCAGAGTTTCTGGGAGTTAGTACATGTCCATCATTACAGGCAGCATGATAGCACTATGGAGCTGGAGCAGTAGTAGAGACTTATATTCTAATCAGCAAGGAACAGGCAGAGAGAGACAGAGACAGAAAAACCTGTTGTAGATTTTTGAGATATTCAAATTCATCCCAATGACATACTGTAAGGTTTAAAGTTAGCTTGTATGCCACATTTGCCTAAGGGCAGATACTTCCTGAAATGTCAGAGGTTCATATAGCTAGCTTCATGTTTCCACTTCCCTAAATAAATTTGTTTAACCCAACTTCACCAGATTTGCTTTGACATACTTAGGCAGGAAGTATGTCAGGATGTATGTATGCTCTAAATAGGAAGAAGGTAGGAAGTACATCACTGTTTCAGTTTGGTCCTCAGAGGGACCTTGCAAACATAGCTTGTAGCCATACACTGGTTATCCCAGGAATAGACCTGGCCAGTGTCCATCTTTCTGGCCATGGTTAAATAAAGCTTGCTCTAATTGGATAATTGTTGAACTGGTCTTTCTCCTCATGATTTTTAGGTTTATGTATACCTCCTCCAACAAGTCCATACCTCCTAATCCTTCCTTAACAGTCCAACAACTGAGGACCAAGAATTCAAATACATTAGCCAATGGTGGTCATTCTCACTCTAACTACTTATGGCTCATTAATAACTTCATATCATGAAACTGCCAATAAATTACCTACAAAATACTTCCAAAACAAAATTTAGTTTTCATTTTTCTCCTCCTGTTTATCAGAATTACAGTTTCATGATTTCTTATATTGTCTATTATGATATTTACCTAAAAGAAGGAAATCTTTACCTATTTTTAAAACCATCATATTCTGTCATTTATTACTGCAAAACCAGCATGAAGAAGAGATTGTACCACAAAGACTTGCAGTATTTATTAGTTAGGTTAGTGGTTGAAAGAACTTGTGGATGTATACAAATTTATCCACAATACATAGTGCATACATTTTATGAGTGCTCATGAAGATTTCCCTTAATTTAAAACCTGAGTGAGTTAGTACTTAATTGGAACACACTGTAGTAGACATTCAACAGACAACATAATCAGACTGAATTGATTAGTATTTGTCTTTGATTGTTATGAAGTATATTTCATTTTCCTCATGACAAATGAAAAATTGTGTTTCTTTTGATGATAGTTACAATGTAAAACACATATCAATATCATTGTGAAGAATCTAAACACCAATCTCTATAAATTAGAAAAGTATTAAAATTAATAATTGGAATTACATGAAGTAAATGAACAATGAAAATAATTGGAAACTGTACTGTTGGCATACAAAAGATTTCCACACTAGCCTGGAAAGCAGAATAACAAAGGCTTATTTATCTAGGTGTAAACTGAGAAAAAGAGTAGCAATGTACAGTCCTCTGAATTTGATGGGAACTAAAACCAAATTCAGCAGTTAAGAGGCACACACATGCTTTATATCAGCATTTATAATATGATAAATGCCAAAGTGGGCTTGAATCTTAAAGAATATTGGCTGAAGGAGTTCACACAGCACCACCCCCTTTTGAATAAATAAGAAATTTCTAAGCTTAATACAAAACAACGTACAATAAGAACAAATATCAAGTATTTTCCAGGTAAAATCATATATAAAAATTAGAATTACAATCAGAATGAATAGTATCAAACAAGAAACATATGCTAAACGTCTCAATAGTATCCTGTCCTAAGGAGTCTAAGTTTTATATTAAATATAGATTGGCTAAGTCATGAGAGGTAAGTAATTATGACTATCTAGTCTTCAACCCTATCAAGTACATGAGAAAGGAAATAATATTACTTGAGTAAACAAGAAGTATAATCAAGCAACTTCAAAATTTGAAAATAATTATAGAGAAAACATGTTACCTGGGCAATCACCCAAAATCTCATTTGCAATTTTGGGGCAGCCAACTTTGGCAAAGGCCTAGAATAACTGACAGACCATTTTCGGAGGCAGAAAAATTTTCAAAACCATTTTACCCTGTCTTAGCAAGGTTTCCAGTCTTTATGGTTGCATCCTGATTGTCTAGTCTAGACACCATGAATTTTGTCAGTGGTTGAAGAAGAGGGAGTTCTTTGCCCAAAGGCCAGTTTGCCAAGAAGTAAAAAAGCTCCAAGTAGAATACCTTTGGTGCCCAACATTCTCTAGGGAATAGATCACTGCAGCCAGGAGCAATCTTATCTCACATCGAAAGAATCCTGAGTTATTTAAACACCATATTCCACAGTTTTTTTGAAGTGTTTGAAAATTACCTCTCTATGCAGATCACAACCTCTATGCCTCTAAAGAATCTGATTAGTCTATCTATAAGAAGGACAAACATGGATGGCTATTGACCTATAATTCTTGATACCTTTATAGTTTAAAGACTAATGCTTCGTATTAAAAAAAATTAAACAATCTTTAAAGAAATATGCAGCAAATGAGGACAAGCAGTAGAAATGTATAGTGCAATATGATAAATATAACCTAAAGTTGTATCAATATACAAAATATCGTAAGCAGATGTAGAAACATGCATGCAAACAATATGACAAAATAATTTTGCCTAGGTGCACAAATATTGTAAACAGAAATAGGAGCATTTTCAATATAACAAATATAATTTGAATTTGTATCAATATACACGATTCTATACCAATGTGAATTTGTCTATAAATAATATTTTTCAAGAAATCTCACTATTAGTAATGATAGTATAAAGCGCAGCCTAATCTAATCTACCTATTATCCCCTCCTATCCAATCCTTTTTTTTTTCGTTAAAAGAGATCTCTATGCCTATTTCATTTCCATCACAACCCTATAAAAGTCATAAAAAACACCTACTAATATCCCTAGCCACGAGGACACACTTTGTTGGGATAGGAGATGTCATTTTCTAGATTTACTTCCAGTTGTCGGGGTGAAGATATTTCTATGGGAATCTGTAAAAACTAAAATGATAGTTAAGTTTCAAGATTACTGTATGGTACAATTGCAGATAGTATTCTGAGTAGTCAGTAGAGTTTTTCTGAATTTCTTATCAAAGTTCTGGCCAGAATGTTGTAAGAAGGTGCATCAACCATGTCAGCTAGTCAAGTTGAAATCATCTTGAGCAGTTTCTAACTCAAAGCTGATCTTAAAGTGGTGCTATCAGCATGACATTATATCAACTAGGAGTAATCTTTGTTGTGGGGCCCCACCTTCTTCCTGGAAACTTCAAGGATTACTGCAGGAAAAGTTATTGTTCATTGTGGAAAACTTAAAATTTACTCATATATACATATATTCAATGAAAGTTACCATAGAAACAAAAATGTTTATGGAGAGAAGTAAAAATTTTTTAATGCAGAGTTTTGACAACAGTAGTCCCTAAGTTTTTCTTCCTTTTGTCCCATAAAAGGTGGCTCCTGCTATGAGACAGAAACTCTTAATTTTTCTTTTACCAGCATGCTTGGATTTAGGGAAGGATAGGAACTGTCCCATTGCAAAGCCAGCTTTGATTCTTTAAATGAGTTGTGACTACCATTATGCTGAGAAGTAGGAAGATATATATATATATATATATATATATATATATATATGTTTAGGTAGTGAATTTTTAACCCTGCAGATGATATGGGTATCATAAGTAAGATTTCCCTTTGCTCGGTGATTCTTTTTGGATAACTATCTTTTCTTCTTAGGCATCTAGATCTCCAAAATCTCTCAACTTTTTGAAGATGAGTATTGTCCTACAAAGACAAGGACAGAAACTTGCCCCAAGCCTTATGAGGTTTCCTTATCACCTGTAGCATTGTCACCTTTGTGGATGAGATGTCATTTTTCTTTATTAAGAGGTTTTTCTTTTTCAAACCAAATCTTTATTAATTTTGATGGTATCTATAGCTTTTTTTTCTCCTGTGGAAACAAGGGCAAAGCCCCTTCCTCAACTTAGCACATCACCTGGTTCCCATTCTGAGTTTAACACATCCTTACAATACACCAGCTAATTTAATTCAGAAGTTTTGTTCTCTATTACCCAAGGTCTTTCTGCAGCCACTGTTCCTTTCTTATTAGGATTAATAAAATTTAAGGTTAATAAAGCATTATGCAATCTATTTCTTGTGATAATTTTATTCCTTTTTGTTTGTTTAGCATCCTGTATATTTCAATTTGATCTTTCTATAACTGCTAGATGTGTAGGATTGTGTACTATACCTATAATATGCTTTATATTATAACAAGCAAAATACTATTTTATTTTCTTTGAGACATATTCTAGATCATTGGCTCTTTGCTGTTTTTCTTTGTTCAGATATGCTCATGATGTCTGTATTTCTAGTAAATGTGTGATTACCAAATCAGCACTTTCCAAAGTCAATGCAGTTGCCCACCGAAAATCTGAATAGGTGCCAATAGTGTGGTGTATATTAATTTTGCAAATTTTACCAAGTGTAACACATCCATCTACCAGGCAGTGGTGTTTGATTATATAAAGATCAAGTAGAACATCTCCTTATAATCACCTTAGCTTGTTGTTGTGTAATAGAAAACTCCTTTGCTATTGACATAATGTTTTTAATAAATTTCTGAGGACTTTAGCACCTTTCCAACCAATAACTGATCAATTTCTGTATTACTATGTGCTAGAGGAACTGACAGACCTGTATGGTATTGGAAATGTGTTATATATATGGAACAAAGCTTATTCCTCATTATATCATGAATCTGAATCAATAATGAAGTCAATTTTGTATCAACTGGTATAATTTCAGCAGTTTCAATATGCAAAACAACCCTGTCTGCATAATGCGAATCAGTAACTATACTGAGAGGTTCTTTAAAATCCTTTAGTACCATGAGAATATTATGTACTCTGAGTTTTGGACAGAATTATAAGGACTTTGTTCGATTTTGCTTAAATCTTATTATTTGTAACCTGCCTTTCCTGATTCTTTTGCATCATTATAGAACATAGGGGCTCTTGTTACTGGTGTGTAACATACAGTGTGAGGAAAGATCCAAGTAGCTCTCTTTATAAATTTAATTCTATCTCTTTGGAACAGTTATTATTAATCTCTCCCGAAAAATTTAGTACAAGCTTTTTGCTAGGGTTCATTGTCTTCCCATGATTTATTAATTTCATCCTTAGTGAAAGGTACGATAATCTCTGCTGGTCTATTCCTGCTAATTGATGAAGTTTCAATTTTCCTTTTAAAATTAATTCAGAGACCTTTTCCACTTAAGATTTAATTCTTAATCGGTTTATGTAGGAAAATGACCTATTTTAAGACAATTCCTTCATTTTGCATTAAAATTCTTGTAGGGAAATTTTTGGAGGGTGATATGACCAGAATGCAGTTAAGATTCAGATCCACATGATCCATATGTGCCTCTTATAATTTCTCTTCAGTTAATGTCAATTTCTTCTCAGCTTTGGCTGCTAATTCCTTTGGACTATTTAAGTGTGTCATCATTAAAGGTTTTGTTTAAATGAATTATTAGATTAAGTGTTATCCCAGAAGTGGGACATAGATTCGAAATGTCTCCTAGGAAACTTTGAAAGTCATTAACAGTCCAAAATTGATCTCTCCAATTATGTGCTTTTTGTGTTCTAATTTCTGTAAATTTATTTTATAACCTAGATAATTGATAGAGTCTACTCTTTGTATTTTTTCAGGAGCAATTTGGAATCCCCGTTTATGCAAAACTTTCTTTACCTCTTCATACACTCTTCATCCATGTAATGATAAGCTATAGACTTAGGAATTTGCTTACATATTATTTCCAATGACTGATTTACAGAATATTGTCACAGTGTGGAGTTATATAATATTGCCTGTGGGAGGATCCTCCATTGATATTTCTTAGTAGCCTGAGAATTATTATATGTAGGCACTGTGAAAGCAAATTTTTCTGTCTTTTTATTGTAAAGATATAGTGAAGTAACAATCTTTTAAATCAATAACAATGAGAGGTTATTGATTTAAATCAAAATTAGGCAATAGGGAATGCAAAAGAAATCCAGATTGTAGAGGGCTCACTGGTTGTATCTCTTTATTAACAGTTCCTAGATCTGTCATCATTTGTCCTTTTCTAGATTTCTTTTTAACAACAAATACAGGAGAATTTCAAGGGCTGGTTAATTCTTCAATATGGTAAGTATCCCAAGCCAGCTGTTCTAAAGCTTGCAGTTTCTCTTCTGTCAAAGTCCATTGTTTAACCCATACTGGTTCCATATTTAACCATTTTAACAGTAGGGTCGATGGTACCTCTGAAATTTGCTAGTCGTTTTGTGTTTTCATACAGCCTGAATGACTTGTGACTGCTTTTTATAGTACCTTATAATATACTTTCCAGAAACATGAGTTCGTTGGGGGAGGATGTTTGTTCATTCCCTGTTGCCCAGACACGAAATAATCATACAGAAGCTACATTATTCATAATCCTGCTTGGCCAATAGCTTAAGCATATTTCTCATTATCTCTTTTATCCTAAACTAACCAATCTCCATTAATCTATACATAACCACGAGGTTGTGGCCTACCAGAAAAATTTTGGATGGCTCCAAAGGAGGCATGTGTCCCTGGCGGTGGCTACATGGTTTCTTATTGACTCTGCCTTCTTCCTCAAAGCATTCAGTTTAGATTTCCCACCTAGCTCTATTCTACTAAGTCACTGGCCAAAACAGCTTTGTTCATTAACCAATAAAAGCAACACATAGACAGAAGGACTTCCCATACCATGAGTTGGCTTATATTCTGTTTCTGAGACTGCAGGAAAGTTAATCTGGGTACGCTATTACTGCAACAGATCACAAGCCCATAGATTTACTGCTATATTATCCACATATGGCCTCAGCCTTCCTCACTGTCCTTTTGGTCCTATGCATTGAACCCATCCCACGCTTTGTTTTATTTGCGATAGGGTTCCAAATCCTAGGAATTGAACATCTGCCTCCTGAAGAGGACAATTCAGATGCCAAGATTCTTGAGTAATAATAGTCATATCTGTACCCATGTCCAGAAATTTATCAATTATAGTGTTGTTTATTCATATACTCAGCTTTGGTTGATTATTTATAGAAGTTTGCCAAAATATGTTTTTCCTATTTTCAATTAGAATTTTTGATTCATCCTCTGTGTTTATCCTATCATTCAGATGAGTATCATTTTTTACTGCAGGCACTGAAGTTTTAATTTTCCTGGGGAGACATGTCTTCCACACTGACTAGGAATAACTAAACTATGTTCAACCCGGGGTCCTGCAAGAGGCCCCTCAAGGTGTTTCTCATTGATAATGGGTTGCCTTTTTTAATCTTGTTGAGCTACATTTGTTAGTATATTTTCAGCTATTGCTGTATCTTCTACATAATCCAGAATATTGAGACCTTCTATTTTTGTCATCTCCAGAAGAAACATTATTTTTAGGAATGCCTTGTCTACAATTCCTTCTCAGATGTCCTATTCTACCACAATTGTAACATGATGGCCTGCTTGTTGGGGTTTCTGTCCCGCCTGGTACCCCACAGTCTGCAAGCCCCAAAGAAAATCTCACAGAGGTCTCCATAAGATTATAAACTGATTGGCCCATTAGCTCAGGCTTCTTACTAGCTCTTATAACATATATTAATCCATTATTCTTATGTATGTTAGCCACATGGCTTGGTACCTTTCTCAGCAGGGCAGATCACATTCTGCTTCTTCGGTGGACTGGGCAGGAGTGGCAAGGGAGCTTCCAGCTTCCCAGAATTCTCATCTTCTTACCTATAATTCCTGTCTGGTTTTCCTGCCTATATTTCCTGCCTAACCAATCATGTTTATTTAAAACATGATTGACAGAATACAGACAACTTTCCCACACCACTTCCCCCCTCTTTTTTTCTTAACAAAAGAAAATATTCATAGTCCATTTTTGGGGAATGTGGTCATAGTATTCCAGGCTACTTCCAGCTTATTGGGAGTGCTAATAATCTTATGGGAACCTAAAGAAAATTTAGAGTTATGATCAAGTCCTGACTGGAGTATCCTGATTCTTGATCATCTTAGGCAGCATCTTCAATCTGTTCTAGATGTAGAGCTCAGACATCTGGGCCATCTGTTCTTACTGGAGATTTCTCAGGAGGTCTTCCTTGATGAAACCTGAGTTTTCTTAACTCAAAATGAATCCACAGCCTCTCATTTCCTGTGGAAACAAAAGCAAAATCACTTCTCCAAAGTGACATATCTTTTGACTTCAATTTTGAAGTCAAGGTATTTTCAAAATACCTTCCTTGGGTTAATTCAGCAGCATTTACAAACAAAAGTCTTTTAGCAGCTGTTGTTCCTTCCTCAGCATTCAAACAATTCAAAGAGAGCATAATAGCATACAGTATCAAGATTCTCTGTGTATTTTCTATCTTTATGTGGCTTTATTTTAACCTCTATTTCTTTTTATTTTTACTTTTATCTTTTGGCTTTTTGAGACAGGTTCTCTGTGTATCTTTGTCCTGGAACTCACTCTGTAGACCAGACTGTCCTTGAACTCACAGATCTCTGCCTGTTTCTACCTCCACAGTGCTGGGATTAAAGGTGTGTGCTACCACACCTTGAAGTCACAGAGGTCAGTCTGTCTCTGCCTCCCAGGTATTGGGATTAAAGGTGTGTGCTACCACACCTTGAAGTCACAGAGGTCAGTCTGCCTCTGCCTCCCAGGGATTGGGATTAAAGGCGTGTGCTACCACACCTTGAAGTCACAGAGGTCGGTCTGCCTCTGCCTCCCAGGCATTGGGATTAAAGACGTGTGCTACCACACCTTGAAGTCACAGAGCTCAGTGTGCCTCTGCCTCCCAGGCATTGGGATTAAAGGTGTGTACCACCACACCCAATTACTCTCTCTTTTTTTTTTTTAGTTAAGAACTTTAACCTTTAGCTTGCATATATTTTTAACACATAATAAACCATTTAGAGGTTTTTGTCATCTTTGAATCTCTACTTACTGTATATCTCTCTTTTTCTGACCACACGAGTCTTTAATTTACCAAGCAATATCAGTAGTAGTAAATCTGTGGCTTTGACAGCTAGATCCAGCCTGTTTCTTAGCTTTCTGTGATTCCAGCCTCATGGCAGAGGTATCAGCTGTAGCCATGTTTATTGCCACAACTCTATGGTGTTTCAATGTCCCTGACAGCAAGCAAGCTGCAGCATTCTGCTCACAGACCTCACTCAAATATTCTGTAGTCAGACCACCTACCTGAAAAAGGTCAGTGTTTGCCCTGGCAGGATGGTTCAGAAAGCCGGCATTTTAACACAGTGCAGCTTTTTTTCCTGCTACAGCTGAAAACCGAAAAGCATGCAGTCAGCTTTTTATCAACACTATTTAAGTGTTTCATGGCAGGACTGCTTAAAGAGCTGCAGGATTTTGCAGCTAAAGCTGAGTGAGGAAGGCTCTCTTAAATGAGAGCACTTGCTTTCCTCTAGCAAGTAGAGCAGATCCAAGAAATTGCTGCTACCAGGAAAACATACTTTGCTCTATTCTTTCCCAAGCTTTCTCAGGCTTTCTGTGGTTGCAGTTATCCGCGTGGGCGCCAGAGGAGGAAATAGTGGGGGACAATTCTGTATTCTGTCAATCATGTTTTAAATAAATGCTGATTGGCCAAGCAGGAAGTATAGGTGGGAAAACCAGACAGGAAGTAGAGGTGGTGCAAGGAGAACAGGATAGTTCTGGGAAGAAGGAGCCAGAAGCAAAAGAGAGAGAGAGCAGAGGGCTGCTGCCACTTTTTAAAAAAATAAATGAATGAAACCACGCCCCAGTGGGCTGGTATCTTAAAGGCTATTGGCTAAAGTAGCAGAAAGAGCTCCCGCAGCACACAATTAAAACATTTGATATTTTGATATTTCTTCATTGCTTTCGAAATTAGTTCTCTAACCCAAGACTCAGTATTACAGTCAAACGAATCAACATTGACTGTGTGCAGGGTCCATTCATCCATTGGTGCTGATCTGTCATTTAAAGGCCCAAGTATGTTTTTGCATGCTAAAGTGACATTTTCAAAAAACAGATTCAATAAGTACTCGTCTAGCTTCTGGATCTGTTACCCTATTTGTACAATATTAGTTAATCTTTGTAAAAAAAAAAGTTACTAAGATGTTTCTTGGACCTTCTGTGATCTCAGTTTATGATTCAATTCTTCTTCCTAGTTCTTGAATCCTGTCTCAAACACTTAAAGCTGCAGAATGTTCATTGTAAATAGCTTGACTCTGTGAATCAGCATAATGGCCCTCACCAAGAATTTGATCTAGGGAAGCCTCAAATCTTTGACTCTACCTTGATGTTCTAAGGCTTTAGCCTCCTATCTCTAATAGCACTTCTCATATAACTGTGGCCCATCTTCTAGCACTGCTGAGACTAACTGAAGCCAATAATGTGGAGTAGTCACCTTGCTTCAGTTCCACAACTTTACCATCTTCCTAACAAATTATGCATGTCGTAACATACTACTGCTTCATTAATTTATCTTAGGTCTTTCACACCTGTAAGTATTCATTTACATTTTTGTATACATTTGGGTATTGAGTATTTGTGGGCTTTTCAGAGGTAATAACAGGATAAGTAGCTAAAACTCTTGGTAAGTCATCTCTGACTCTGAGAGGTACTGGCAATGCTAAATCCTTTTTCTGCACCTCTTCTCCTTCCTTATCAGTTCTGCCAAGTTCCTCAATTGATTAAAATTTGTTTATCACTGTTTTTTTGTTGTTGTTGTTAAGCCTGCATCTCTTGACCTGTGAATATTTCTAATGTCATCAAATTAAATAATTTCTGGTTCTCATTCTGCAATATAATTCCAAAGTTTTAAATTTTTCCATTAATGGCATCCTCTCATCCTTAGATATTATTTGGATAGCATGTATATTGCCTTCCTGGAGGGATATTCTACCTGCTATCTTATAACTTTTTAACAGATTTTTATTGTCAATTTTAACAGAATGAATCTTCTCAGATAATCTATCAGTACCCTTTTGTAAGGTTTCTTAACCCATTGACATAGATTGAATTATGCCTGTCAAATCACGGTTATCCGTTAAAACAATGTGAATCCTTTCATTTAAAGAATATATTCTTCCTAAAAGTTTCTCATTCTTGCCCCTGTTATCAAACCATTTCTGTAAGGATAACATGAAGAACAATGCTAAATATTAAATCACAAAAATATATCTATAAGGTACCCCATATAACTATTGAGTAATCCCATTCATAGTAGAAAAAAAAAGAGGTTATTAAATTCTTGGATGGTGATATTGTCTGCAATTATATTGAGGTTAATTTACAATTTTGAAATTTATTTATTTATTAATCAAATTAACTCTGTTATATATTGTTATTTATTGGTCAGCAGGTATCAAAATTGTGACAGTAATACAGGTCTTAGATCAGTACCTGAATTTCCTGAGACTTAATAACTAGCAAATTTAGCTAATTACTTAAGAGCAGCATATCCATATATGGAGAAAGTTTCAGTTGAGCAGAATATCAAGGAACCCAGAGATTACAGGCAGTCACCAGATGCAAGGTTATTTGCTGGAGCTTGGGCCACACATTTGTGGATCTGAAATGGGAACACAAGCTGGCACAGCCCTATTCCCAGAATCAGAGTTGGGCCTGATCAGAACAGGCCTGGCAGATACCAGAGAAACCATAGAGGTGTTTTGATAAAATGTCACAGGCAGCAGCAGTAAGTTAGTCACTTAGGAGGTGACATCAAACAATGTCAGCAAGGACCAGCTGGAAATTGCTAATTTGCTGCAGCATGGGAGTACAGCTAAACCATGTGCAGCTGCATGCCAGAACAGTAGTTTAGCTACTGAAAAGTAGTCCATCTTCGAAGGAGTGGAAGAAAGCCATGGTAACCTGGGTAGGGACTAGCAATGGTATCAACAATGGCCCCATGGGTGTCAATTTTTTGGAATACAAAAGATGATTTAGCTGGTAAAGAAGCCTGTCGCCATGTCTGACAGGTTGCTTTGGCTATCTAGTACCTATATGGAGAGAATAAGCTTCTATGAGTTGTCCTTTGTCCCCGACATGTGAGCTGTGATATATGTGTATGTGTGAATGAAATCATGTTGTTGTATACCTATTTCTTCCAAGACTGTAACATCCCAAACTTAAGGGAAGCTCTTTAAGCCAGGAGATAACTCAAAATAAATTCTGGAAATTTCTGAAACTGATCAAATTCTATACTTCCTCTCTTCTCAAGAATAACCATACAAGCAGGAAAGTAGATTCTGAGACCAGACCGTCTGCCTAGATGAAAGAGAAACCAAGCTGAGCTCTCTGGAAGAATTTAAACCAACTGAGTCAGTTGGAAAGGACATCCTCCAACCCGTTAAAACTACCTACTGTTTGCTCCAATTAGCTTCTTTTCACGAACTGTAACTTGTGTTGGGATGAGCTTTGATAATGCAGTTGCTTTTAAATCATTTCTGATCTTGTGAGTAAACCTTTATCTGAATTTCTGTAAGTAACTCCAATAAAACTCATCAATTCATCAAGGTAAACTTTGATGTCATCCATGCTTTGATTTGTCGTATTGCAGCAGCTCAGTAAAATTCTTGCCACACAACTCATGTATAAAATAAAATAAAAATACTCAAGTAAAAAATCTTAGAATAAAAACATTTATGCCAGTGATAGAAATTCTGGAAATGGCAGGTTTCATTGACTTTATAGTAACATATGTGAATGCACATGTTATGCTGACAAATTAAGAGATTAAAGCAGCTAGTTCCAAATGCCTGGAGAGAAGCAAAAGAAAAAAAATATATGTATTGATAGCCTTTTCTTCTAACTCACCCTCTCAATATTATGATTATGACTACATATTTGAACAAGCAAATATTTAGCTATTCATCTTTAAAATGTTACATATGCTTATATGAAATAATTGCACTTGGAACACATATATGTCTACTTATATTATCTGTATTCAAAATTGGTTTTCCATGGGGTGATAATAATACATTTGGAGCAGATTTTGAAGTATAGATTTGGTGTTGAAATATCTAAGATAATAAAACAAAGGGAAATTGAGATTTTACAACTAAAATTTCTCTGTGTTTCATGACATATATATCTTTTATCTTTTGAGACTATTTTGTGTCAAAAGTCATAGTTACCTTCTTTGACCAAGTGGAAAGATTTAGTTTGTCAATATGTATTCTGAAAACAATTTTTCTAAATCTTTTGATAATCTAACTTTTTCAATTGTCATCATCATATTCAATTTTAAATTTCTTCACTTAATCATTTTAATAATCTTGTCAGTGCTAATGACTGTGTTGTCTTCCCCAAAAGAAGAAGCTTGTCAGGAAGATGAACAGTATGAGCAGAAGGAGATAACCCTGATATTATGACAAAAATTATCATTGACAGTTTCCAGTGAAGGATATATTATGAACTTTTGTTATACTCTTGCCTTAGACTACTAGTCTTATTTTTGCTATGCCTCTCTTAGTAAGTGGTTTCCCAAGTCTTAACTTGAAGGAAGAAAATTAGATACAGACCTAAAACAACTTTGTTTCCAGACAGACTTGAACCTGAAGAAGACACATGACTACTTAATGCAATTTATTTAAATTTTCTAAGTCTATTTTTTCTCAATTAAGACATCAGAATACAGTTTTCAATATTATGAAAACAATTATAACTATGTGGAATGAAGATAAATGAGTGCAGTATGCCAAATAAAAGACATTAAGTTGTCATTTAATTAGGCAGAAATTAACATTTAACCACAGTAGAATTGCATCTTCAAAGAAAATATCATAGACCTATTCAAATATATAATTTTCAGGAAACCTCTCTTCTACAGCAATCGTCTTGACATCTTAGGCAGATATTATGACAATGAGAGGAATAAAACTTGCTTTTGTCTTTAGTTATTTCAATATTTTGAGGCTAATGTTTTCTTTAGATAACACACTAGTTTGAACTAGAAAGAACAGCTAATTCTGCCTTTAAAACTGGTACTTATTCTACTCACTAATTAGAATATATTATAGGAATAATTTCAAGTCTAAAATTTATGACTGATTAACTATTTTGAATCTACAGAGAAAATTTATAGACTCAAGATTGAATTTAAAATATATTAATGACATTTAATCAGTTGGATAAAATTTAATGCTAATGAGATTGGGTTATCAGTTATAGACCAATCAAGTATGTTCCATTCTATGGCCAATATAAACCAAGTATATCCAATGTTCTCATTATTCCATAAATGAATGAATCAGCAAAATATATATCCATCCATCTAAAAAATATCTAAAACTATGTAGCTCACTCTTAATATTTGAATTTAAGATATTATCTAGTGTTCTTATCTTTCAGGCTAGGTTACTACAAAAATAGTTCTATTGAGATAATGATACCTTTAGAAAAGTGGTGCTTATGGAAGGGTCATATGAGGCATGCTTTTGAAAGAATTGAAGCCCCTTCTTTCTTTATTTTGGTAATTACTGACTATTATGAGATAAGCAGCTTTCTTTCTTAAACGTAATACTTCACTATGAGCTCCAAACTGCCCAGCTAAGTAACAATGAAAGAATAACCTTAAATATGTGTCTTAGTTTTTGAATTTCATCATGCTGATGAAAAATCCATTAACATATATAGTCTTCTGAAACAATGTGCCTGAGTTCCCTGATACTGAAAAGTGTTAAAGCTGAAATAGTTCTCAATGTGAATTATGTCCATAATGAAAGAAAAGCAAAATGCAAAATAGTACTTGGTTAACAAATTCATCATATACAAAATGATTTATTCTAGATTCCACTTCTTCGAAGACTAAGGGCTCATATGTATCCTTGGATCCTCAAATCCTTATGGGTTGCCTAAAATATAGGCAAACATACAACATATATTTCTCAGAAGATCTGCTTGGACATTTTGTTAAACATTTTTCTCTAAAAGACTACCAGAAATTTATGTGAATCAAGGTGGTTTACATTTTTAGATTTACTGCAATAAAAACATCTTGACACAGTGTTAGTAATGTATCAAAATGGGTTAATTTGAAAATTTACTTGTAAATCTTTGAGAACTCTTACGTGGATGATTTTAAGGCAGGTCTTACAATATGGGGAACTGGGCAGACTTTATAATATTTGCATAGTGTATCAAGGCATAAAATGAATGTTAATAAACAAGTTGTTGATCTTGCTTACAAAAGTTTTTGGGAAAGTATTTCTTGTTTTAAAAGATAAGTTAATTTTACTTGGTATGAGCACAAGTAAAAATAGGAAAGGAAAGTATTCCCAGCCCCAGTATTTTTCTGGAGATATGAAATCATGTTAGTTCTTTGTAGTTGGACTTTTCTGTCTTGCCAGACAGTTTCCAAACATAACCATACCATTCCCATAACCATAGCAACTTGGTATTAATTATAAATGCTCAGCCTATACTTTAGACTTGCCTTTAATTAGCTCTTATAACTTAAGTTAACAAATTTCTATTAATCTATTTATCTCATTATGTACTTTTCAAGTTGCTTCATCTGAGTCTGGTTGTCAACATCCCAGACTTCTCCTCCTTTTTCCCCAAATTATCTTTATCAGGTTATCTCACTACTTAATCATGCCTAGCTATAGACCAATCATAGTGACATATATTCACATTGTATAAAGGAATGTTCCACAGTTTTATCAACTAAAAATTACATAAAGATTAAGTAAACTCTCAGAGAACTAGTACTAACGATGAAAAGTATCTTCTTTTAAAAAAAAAAGAAAGAAATCCTTTATTGATTATTTGGTAATTTCATATCCTTCATGCAAATCACACTTACCTCCCAGTCCCTTCATATCCATCCCTCACCCTACAACCTCCCGGCATAAAAAGAAACCTCGCAAAAATTAAGTTAAAACAGAACAAAAAGAACAAAGAATAAATTGCACTCCTAATTCCTCTCCACTTCTCCAGCAATACTTCATTCATCCTGTTGGCATTGAGAGCTGTGGTGTGTCACACAGGATACCCATGTGTCCCATTAGCCCTACCCACAAGTCTTCATTGCAATGAATCATTGAACTGGTTCAAGGCCTCTGGCACACCAACATCATTTGTCCCTTATCTAAACTCCTTTGGGATATCTTTCTGTTGCCCTGGGTCATGAGGATTCTGAATCTTTCATTCTGTAGGATTCGTCTCTTTACAAACTCTGAAGATCATACATGGGGTAGATGTTAGGATGGGCCAACCTAAGGCACAAGGTGTGAGTCTCGGTGATAGCTGAGCTGGCCAGTACAGACCACTGGGATTGTCACTTTCAGGTGAGGGGCAGAGCCCTATCTCACAGTCTCATGTGATTAGTGCCAACTGTCCCACTTCCATGGCAAGGGGTGGAACCATCTCTCCCAAGTACAGAGGACAGCTCTCCTGCTGCAATGTCCAAAGAGGAGCAGGGCCAAGTATTTCAAGGCCAGGGAAGGGTGGGACTGGCACACCGAAGTTCTTGGATTTCCATACAAATGTTTCCTATAACCCCTTGTGGAAACAGTGCATCAATATCAATACAGACCCCGGGTTCAGGGGAACCACTGACACAGATATGGCCCTTGACCATATCTCAGGCCCAACATCACCATTACTCCAGTGGAAGTACAGGTCACCAAGATCAATATGACCCAGTGACAACATGGCTTATGGATAACAGTACGGTCTCAGCTGACTGACCAGATCCCAAGCATTCTCCCAGCCCTCCATGGTAACAAAAGCTGTGGATATCAACTAAGAACTGGGCTGATGTAGGGCCACAGGCCCAGACATGTCCCTCAGTAGTAGCCCAGGCCTGTACAACACTATAGCCCCATATGGAAGCACAGACAACTCAGGTTGGCATGGCCCTGTTGGCATGATTTTCAGACACCAGCAAACACAGAGATTACAGCCTAGACCACAGGCATCTGTGTAGCCTCTGGTGAAAACATGAGCCACAGACAACAACACAGACTCCAGGTCATGAACTCAAACATGGTTCTCAACAGCAGCCTGGCACCTGATGTCTCCTTGACAATGGGTAGCAAGTAGACTTCCCACATTAGCCACGTTCCTCATTACCTTCTTTAGTTCTGCCTTTTTTAACAGCACATGAACCATTCTACTTCTCATTTGTCTTCCATTTCTCTACCATATATTTGCTCATCATAATGGAACGTGTGGATGCCTTCACCCAGCCATCAGGGACTGGGAGGACACAAACTGGCTTGTGGGGGGTTTTCCGTCTACCCGAGGAAACTGGCAAAAGGAAGGACTATGAATACTCTGTTACCCCATATTGTGAGGACTCAGAAAAAAGTATATCTTATTGAGATAATGGCATTATAACTTACTGCACATATATTTCTTTCTTAATGAAAATAATTCAATCATTCTTAATTTTTCTTCTTTTTACATGTTTTTGCTACCTTAATGAAAGTAACCGGATATACTGAAAGAGCAATCACATCTTTTCCCATGTAGTCACTACTTTTGTATCAGTTTTAATTAATTTTTACTATTGGAGAGTTTTTCTTATTTACTTATTTTTATCTTGTGTACATTGCTGTTTTACCTACATGAATATCTGTGTGACAATGTTGAATTCCCTGGAGGTGAAGTTAGAGACAATAGTGAGCTGTCATGAGGTTGTAAAGAGTTGAATCCAGGTCTCCAGTCACTGTTCATAGCCACTGAGCCATCTCTCCAGCAATAGCACTGGATAATTTTTTAATGTGTATACCTACCTCTTATTTGTCCCATGCTTCATGGAAGGTACTAGACAGGAAAGAATTGATTTTTATTTTTATCTTTTTGCTAATTAATAATGCTTATATTTCAAACAGTAATACTTAAACATATATAGATAAAATGTTTACTTTTTGAGTTAATTATATCAGACTTTGATTAGAGTATCAAATTTCTTGTCAACTATATTACTCTCTACATATATCTTCTAATTTTTTGCTCCCTCTTACTACTTCTTTAGCCCACAGACTTATTTCTTCCCAGAAATCTAGAGCTATCTCCCATTTATACTCTGTTGTGAGATTGTAAATACATTGCATTTAATGCAGTATTTGAGGCAGGAAAAGAAAATTATGTTGAAAGACTCTAAACGCATTTTCTGAGGCCTCTCAGCTCTAAAGGCATTTCTGAGGCCTGTCAGTATCACACACCTCTCTCCTGGAGACGTGACAGTCATCTACACATGAATGTTGGGAACTTTCCATCATCTCCCTGTGTCTTTGTATAGGGACAAAATAACACTTAGATGTTGGCTCAGTTCCTTGTGTTTTGATTCAGTCCCTGGGAAAGGGGCAAAGTGACCCAGAGATTCCTCTTACCTCACTGGATGACACAACTATTCTCCTGCCCCAACACAGACCAATCGCTGCTAATAGCCCTTTAAATAAGCCAATCCAATTAGTTGGAAAACAACCACCAGACACCCCTTGTTTCTATGGCTTTTTCCTTTAAAAGTAGCCTCTACTAGCTATTCAGGGTCTCTCAGCTTCGTGGATGCTGGGGGAACCTGTCATGACAGAATTAATAAAATCCTCTTGCTTTTGCATCGACTGTGGTGTTTGGATGGTGTCTTGAGGCAACTGTTTCCTGGAGCTTGGACTCCTAGTCCAACAATGTCATTACTATTGGTGTGTCATCTTGACTGGAAATGTTTATTCAATTTTAGTTAGACATGGAATTATATATCATATTTAAAACAGGCAAACAAATTCATGCCATGTTATATTTAAGTTATTATACATTAAACACACTTTATTTTGTATTATACATATGTATTAATGTGTAATACATAGTAATACAAAGCAACATATGATGAAGATAAATACATTTGGAATAAGTTTTAGTTATAGTTTTAGAATTTCTAACCATGTGAATTCAAAGTGGGAATTTTGTCTTTCTTATTTAAATATTTTTTACCTGTTATAGTCACAGAATTGTGTATACCCTTCTAAGATCATTCTGATGCAATTGCATTCCCAGAAAGGGGATCTAAATAAGCCTCATGTTAGTGCAGACCAATTTAATTAATTGCTCCTGTATTGGCACTATTTGTATGCTATTTCCTAAACCTTTAAACTTATTTATTTAGAGGCCCATTAAATTATCCTATGTGACCTTGAATTCACTAGCCAGCCCAGAGAAGCCTTTGACATTTGGTTTTCCTGCCACAGTCTTGTTTATTTGTTAGGGGAGCTCACCCCACCCCCTAGCATCTATCTTGAAATGTTGGATAGAAAGTTCCATTTCAAAGCTCCCTTCCCTTGGAGTTGCCTCAGTCCAAACTCCAGCTACAAGAAAGCCCTCCAAGTGGTGAACCTTCCCCAGGGAGGGTCAAGAAGCCCACCAAATGGTGACCGCTCCCTAGGGAGGATCAAGTCCATTCCCATAGACTATTTAAACTGCCCCCCCCCAGAGAATGAACTTGTGTCTCCACTTTTCCCTCTCCCTCTCTGTATTTTCTCGGGGTCTACCCAGGAGTCCAGACAGCCATTAAACCTGGACATCTTTTAATTTGGTCTAATTGGGATAATTGTGTTGACCGAAAAGTTTGTCGGTCAGAAAATACTTAACATTTGAAGGTCCCACTGAGAGGAGTTGTTTTTCCCACCGGCCCAGGACCATGAGTTGGAAAATGCCCTTCTCTCTGGTGCTCTCTCCCAGGCTAAAATCAGCTTCATCTCAGAGAGTCGCCCTCACTTTTTTTTTCAATTACAAGCCTGTAGGGCCCAGAGCTTGTTTACATTTATGTTTGTTATTTGTCAGGATGTCTGTGGAAACCATGGTTCGTGCCAGGCACCTGTCTTCACAAGTGGTGAGGCAGTCATCACTGAGGTGGGATTGTGTGGTTAGAGATTTCTGCCCATGTATTTCTCCAGCCCCTCTGTTTTTGCCTCCAGGGTCGTGTCATGGTGGACACATTGTTATAGGCATTGAGTCCCCGGAGATTTGGCATAGATTTGTAAAATAGGCTTTTGCAATTCAAAGCTGGTTCCTCTACTGCCCCTGGGCTGCGTTCTACAAAATCTTTATAAATTGGGACTGGCAACACCATCAGTCCTGAATGGCTAATCTCTCTATGCACTAAGATTTGGCCTCAACATGGCCTTGACAGTGAGACTTGACCACTGGAGGGAACTCTTGAATTTTCCATTCTCTGGGACCTTGAAGTGGGGATAAAAGGACAGAAGTCTTGTATGTCCATGATTGCTACACTCCCAACCCTCCCTCAGTAGCCAGTGCAGTACAGTACTGGTTTTCGTTGCCAGGGTCACAGAGCCTCCAGATTCCTGACTATCTATGAATTGGGAACCTGAAAGTTCTGCCAGGATCATGCTGCCAGATACACTGGCCCCTCCACTACTCCCTCCAACTGTGATTATGCAACCCCTTCCTGTGTATTGACCGATTATGAAAAGAAAAGTTAATATTTTTTGATTTGTCATGGTTAACGATTACTAAAACGAAGTGTTATGACATGCTGAATGTATGAGAATAGATGCTTTGAGCTGTGTATGGTAGATCTGAATGGTATTCCTAACCAGCGGAGAAAAGCAACTTTCAACTTGGGCAATTCTACTGTCCTTTAATACAAGAGACTATAGTCTTTAGGAGCGTACTTACTCATAAAGCATTATGATGGTGCCTGACAAAAAGGTCTGGCTATCAAGACACAGAGCTTAATGATATATTTGTTTTACTAATTCTCCTTTTCTTTACAGAGACCAGCAGTCAATGACGGATATAAAACGTCCTCTTTCCCAAAAACCTAAGAC
>JAQHUG010000359.1:220048-236422 GCA_028555095.1 Dicrostonyx torquatus
GTTTCTCAGGAAACTGGGAATCAACCTACCTCAGGATCCAGCAATACCACTCTTGGGAATATACCCAAGAGATGCTCAACCATACTACAAAATCATTTGTGCAACTATGTTCATAGCAGCATTATTTGTACTAGCCAGAACCTAGAAACAACTTAGGTGCCCCTCAATGGAAGAATGAATAAAGAATGTGTAGAATATATACATATTAGAATACTACTCAGCGGTAAAAAACAATGACATCTTGAATTTTGCGTGCAAATGGATGGAAATAGAAAACAGTGTCCTTAGTGAGATAACCCAAACCAAAAAAAAGATGATTATGGTATATGCTCACTCATTAGTGGACTCAAGCCATAAAAGAGGACATGAAGTTTATAGCTCACAAGCCTAGAGAAGCCAAATAGCAAGGAGAACCCAAAGAAAACTTATATAGATCCTCCTGGAAATTGGAAGCAAACAAGATAGCTTGGCAAAAGTTGGAAGCTCGGGGGTGGGGATAAGGGTGGTGGTAGGGGTGGGAGTGGGGGTGGGGAAAGGGGATAGGAGGAAGGAGAAGGGAGAAGGGAAGCACTGGGGGAGCTTGGGGGACTGGGAGGGTGGAGATGGAGGAAAGGTGGATGTTGGAGAAGGGAATAAGATATCTACATTAAAGGGAGTCATTTTAGGCTTGGCAAGAGACTTGGCTCTAGAGGGGATTTCAGGTGTCCATGGGGATGTCCCCACCTAAGTACTTGGGCAGCAGAGGAGAGCATGCCTGAACTAGTCTTCTCCCATAGTCATATTGATAAATATCTTGTTCATCACCATAGAAATTTTGTCTGATAGATGGAGATAGAGACTGAGACCCACATTCACAGCAGAGCAATGGACTGAGGCTCCTAAGGTCTATTTGAAGGGCAGAAGGTGATAGAAGAAGATGAGCAAGGAAGTCAGGACCGAGAGGGGCTGATCTACACACTGAGACAGTGTGCCTGATCTAATGGGAGCTCACCAAATTCAGCTGGACCAGGACTGAACAAGCATAAGATTAAACCGGACTCTCTAAATGTGGCTGCCAATGGGGGCTGACTGAATAGTCATCGATAATGGCACTGGGACCTATGTCTTCTGCATGTATTGGCTTTTGGGGAACCTAGTCTATTTGGATGCACACCTTCCTAGGCAGGAATGGAGAGGCAAAGGTCTTGGACTTCCCACAGGGGAGGGTACACTTCCCTCTCTTAAGGAAGCAGGGGGAGAGGGAGGGGAAAAGGGAGAGGGGACTGGGAGAAATGGAGGAAGTGTAAATTTTTGAATAAAAATAAGAAAATCATAAAGAAACAAAAGAAAATGAAAGGTAAACATAACAAATTTCTGTTAAAAGCAGTGTTAAACAGATTGTTTGCCAGGAGCAAAGACCTGTATTGGTTATAGTTAAGCCATCTTAATTCAGAAGTTAAGTAAGCTATTCACCAGAAACCTCTGTAGCTTAAGTTCTGGGCCCAGGAAATAACCCAGTATTTCCTTCTCTCTGCATCCCCTTTTAATTAACATTTACAGACCCATCAGTATTTTCTTATCTCTTCCTGTCAGCTAGGAATGTCTCCATACCTGACATTCCAGCTAGAACAATTGCGTAGCAACCTACCTACCCACTGCCTTTTTGCTTTATAAAGCTCCTGAGAAAAAATAAAATTTGTAGTTTGATCAGAAAAAAATAAGGAGAAAAGGAAAAGAAGCAATACTGCTGCTTGAATCACATACTGACACCCTCACAATGGTAGTGGGAGACTTCAATAGCACATTCTCAACAATGGACAAGTCTTCTGGATAAAAACTAAATAGACAAATATTCTAAAAATGGTTATCAAACAATTGAACTTAACAAACATTTATGTAACAGTTTACTCAAATGCAAAAGAATATACCTTCTTATTTGTATCTCCTAGGATGTTCTCCAAAATTGAACACATTCTCAGACACAAGCAATTGTCAACAGATATAGTGTTGGGGTAAAGCCTTTGATTTGTTTCTGGCTGCTTTGACCATGAAATAATCACTCAGAAACTATATTATTTGCAATAATGTTTGACCAATAGCTTAAGTGTGTTGCTAGTTCACTCTTATATCCAGTATTAAGCAATCTTCATTATTTTATATTTTACCATGAAGCTTGTGGCTTACCAGTAAGGTTCCAGCTGATAGCTCACCTCTTTGCCCTCTTGTGGCTACATGGCATCTCCCTGACTTCACCTGCTTTCTCCCAGCATTCAGTTTAGTTTTCCCCACCTAGCTAAGTTCTGCCTTGCTATAGACCAAAGCAGTTTCTTTATTAACCAATGGTATTCACAGCATACAGAGGGGAATCCCACATTAAATTAACCCATTTCTATTTTTTTATATTTTACCATGAAGCTTGTGGCTTACCAGTAAGGTTCCAGCTGATAGCTCACCTCTTTGCCCTCTTGTGGCTACATGGCATCTCCCTGACTTCACCTGCTTTCTCCCAGCATTCAGTTTAGTTTGCCTGCCTAGCTCTATTCTGCTAAGCCACTGGCTGAAATAGATTTATTCATTAGCCATTAAAAGCAACATATATAAAGGAAGACTTTCCACAACATTTCCCCTTTTCTGTCTAAATGAAAAAGAAGGTTTTAACTTTATAATGGTATAAAGTTAGATAAAAACAGAACAGATATCAATCAAGAATTACAGTTACAATATTTACATGTACTTTATATTTTCATAACTAGAAATTATAACTATAACAATCTATTTTTCAACTCCATCAAGGACTCCAGGAGGATATAATATTACCTAAGTAAATAGGAAATGCATAGTAAGCAACTTCAAAACTCTAGAATTGAAAGAGACATTTTGCTGCCTGGACAGTAAACCAAAGATCTTCTGTATCATTGGGGCACCCAATCTTAACCCTCCAGACCCATAGTATCCAGCAGATTTTTCCATGAAGCAGGAAATTTGAAGATTTGTTCTGCCTTGTAATGGCAAAGTCCATCAGTCACATTTTTTTTCATCTTGCAGAATGTCTGACAGACTTTTTCATGAAGCAGAAACCCCCAACGACTGTCTCATTTTTTTAGGCAAATTTAGTAGTCATTTATTGTGGATCCTGCATGTCCAGATGATAAAGCATAGCATTAATCAATCCAGGCAAGAGCAGTATGAAGAAAGCAGAGTGATATTGGCTAGAAAACAGACACATCAATAAATGAAATCTAATTGAATACATGTACACAAATCCACATAATTTTGCATATTTGATAAAGAATCCAGAGTTAAATACTAGAAAAATAAAAGCATCTTTACCAAATATTGTTGGTTCAAGTGGACATGTTGAAGAATGCAAATAGATTTTTATTTATCATATTCCACAAAATTCAAGCCCAAATTAATTAAATATCTCAACATAAAAATAGATACAGTAAACCAGATAGATGAGAAAGTGGGAATAGTCTTGAATGAATTGCCACAGTAGAAGCCTTCCTGAATAAAACACTATTAGCACAGACACAAAAATCAGCAATTAAGCAATGGAAAATCATGAAACTAAAACTTTTCCATAAGGCAAAGTATATTATCATTGGGACAAAACAGCAGCCTACAAAATGGGATAAGGTATTTTTTTACCAATACCACATCCAATTCAATGCTATTACCTACAGTATATGAAGAAAAACTGAAATTAGATTTTAAATAATTAAATAGTCCAATTAAAAATGTATATAGATCTAAACATAGAATTCTCAGCAGAGTAAATCAAATGGATAAAAAATACTTAAGGAAATGTTCAACATCCTTAGCCATCAGGAAAATGCCAATCAAAACCATTTACAGAGTGCAACTTATACTTATCAGAAAGACTAAGATGAATAATACAGGTGACAACTCACAGTCCTAAAAATGTAGAGCAACAGAACATTCCTCCAGTGCTGCTGAAAGTGTAAACTTGTAGAGCCACTATGGAAATCAACATTGCAGTTCCTCAGGAAATTGGGAGTTGATGTACCTCAAGACTCAGGTATTGCACTCAAGCATATTCCCAAAGGACACTCCATCCTACTATAAGGGCACTTGTTCAACCATCTTCATTGCAGTGTTATATACAATAGCCAGAAACTGGAAACAACCTGGATGTCCCTTAACAGAAAAAAAAATGTAGAAAAAGAATGTCATGAATTTATACAATGAATTGTTTTTCAGCTGTTGAGAAAACATACTGAAATCTGTAGGCAAATAGATAGAACGAGAAAAAATCATCCTGAGTGAAATAAATCAGACCTAGAAATATTGATATGGTATGTATTTGCTTAAAAGTATATATTATCCTTAAGGAAGTGATAACTGACTTCAATCCATAGACACAGAAAGGCTAGGTGAAGAGGAGAATCTTAGGGCATTTCAGGGTTATCATTCGAAAAGTAAAGCAGAATAGATTTTACAGACCCTGGAGAGCATAGATATGGGAGTAGGGGATGAGTTGGGGGGATCATGAAATGGAGAAAAGGAGTATGGAGGTGAAAGCTGTTATTGAGGGCATTTCATGTGTGGTATAGAAACCTCATATAGTGAAACTTCTTGCATTCTATGAAGGTCATATGAGTCAGGAATACTAATAATAGGATTATGGGACTTTCAACTGGTCCTCTTTTTTTTTTTTAAACCAGGCAATGCTTCCAATGGCTGGATCAGTTTGCATTCAATTGAGTCCTTGCCAAAGTAATTCCCATTGAAATCCCTAACAACCCAGCCTATTTCCAAGATAAAGGATTGTTTTCCCCAGACTGACAGAGTGAACCCACAGAAGAGGAAAATAGTACATCTTCAAGCTGGTGCCTATAAGGAACTTTCATCTCTAAGTTCTAGATTCTTTGGTGCACTAAGGTATTCTGCAGGCTACTGAAAGAGAAATGTGGACATCAACCCAGTCACAAAACGTTGGACCTACAATCTATCCTGCCTGCAAAATATTCTAGGGCAACTATTGATGTGGGATGTTCTTTTGCATGCTGTGAATATGTTTTATTACCATTGGTTAATAAAGAATTTGATTTGACAAATATCCAGACAGAATAGAGTCAAGTGGGAAAGCCAAAAAAGATACAGGGAAAAAAGGCAGAATTGGGGAGATGGCAGAAGTCAGGTGCTGGAGAAGGAAGATGTGAGGTAACAAGCCATGGATCTTGTAGTAAAATATAAAAGAAATGGGTTAATTTAAGTTTTAAGGGCTATTTAGTAAAAAGCCCGAGGCATTGGCAAAACATTTTATAATTAGTATAAGCCTCTGAGTGTTTATTTGGGAATTGGCAGGTGTGAGAGAAACCTTCATTTGTATGGAGGTACAGAAATTATGGGAGTAGCAAACCAATGTCTGATGCTACTTAAGATCCACTGCAAGCTCAAAACCCATATTTAACACTGCTTGAACAATGAAGAATCACAAAATAGATAGCCTGGGACCTAATGTAAAACCAAATATTACTGGTATAAAAAATAAAGTCAGTAAAATTATTCCCAATGATGTTCTGCCATATTCATAGATCTATGTCTTCTTCAATCATCATCAGAGAAGTTTCTTGTGGAAGCAGATGGGACTAGATGCAGAGACCCACAAACAGAAAGAGAACCTGCCATGCAGAAGGAGAACCTAAGTTGGAGATCTTCATGATATATTTCCCCTGAGCACTCAGGTAATACTGTGGAAGCTCACAGAGACATAAGCAGCAAGCGTAGGGCTTGAATTCATATATATCACATCCTTTGTGTATATTTTGCAGCTATTAGTATTTTTATTGACTTCTGCTTTTGAGAACTAGTGGATCTTTAACTCTTTTGTCTAATCAGTGGACTCTTCCTCCTGTTGTATTACCAGGTTCCGTATGACAGTTTTCCTTCATCTTATTATACTTTAGTTATTCATGTTTAGATATTGTCTTCTAAAGGATTGCTCTTTTGGAATGAGTAACAAAAAGGGAGTGAATTTGGATAGGAAGGGAGGTGGAGGAGAACTTGGAGGAACGGGGGAGGCAAAAATATGATCAAGAAATATTGTATGAGAAAATATATTTTCAACAATAGAAAAAATATGAGTAAAAGAAAATATATTTGAAATTTATATTATTTCAGAACAAAGATGAGAGAAAACAGCAAGCAAATCAGCCAATTAAACAATAAGTCCATTATCACCTCTTCTAGTTTACATATTAAAATAATAATAACATAGATGAAGATATTTATACTAAAATTCATTTTGATAAATTGAAAAGTTTCTCCACTTTTGGAAATTAAATTTTATCTTCAGTACCATTTTTCATTGACTAATGTGCTGAGCTAAATTCCAAGAGACAGCTTATTATACTGCGAAAGCTAGCCAGAAAGGAGAGTTTCTGGGTTTGCTTAAGCTTGGTATGTCCTACAAGCAAAATGTGGAATGCCTTTATTAATAGCATCCTACCATCTAGATGTGCTCAGCAACTAAGAACAAAGGCAACATCATGGATTAGTCATTTCATTAGTAGTAAAGATAACAGTAGGTTTACTTGTCCCAGTGTATAACCATGGGCAACAATAATTGGACTCAGTAGATTAACAAATAAATAAGAAAATAAATACATAAATAGATAAAGTTCACATTTGTCAACACTTACTATGAAAAATAAATGAAATACTCAGTTAATTAAGACAAAAGTTTCATTTTTGGTTGGAATCTTAGAAAATTAATTTGTCATTAGATTTCTTTGTTGCTTTGAACTTCTGTTGAAGCAACAGTATCTAGAGGTGAACATGCAATAAAATATAATCACTAAATGGCTACAATAAAATGGAAAAAATAAGATTGTAGGTTCCCTCAATCTCCTTTAAGGGCATTGCCCCAGGACCAGATGATCTCCCATGTGCCCCACCAACTAAATTAACAACTACTTTTACATATTACCATGAGCTGAAGACTAAATATTGAACATGTAACTTCTGAGGAGAAACTTAAGATTCAACTACATCACTTATAAGTCTTAATTTTAGATATATTACTTTAAAAAGATAGCATACCAGAAATCAGTCAGGACATGGACACAGGAAGATGAAATGCAATGGAAATCCCACTAGAATTACAGAATAAATAGTGTAGGTGCTACTTTCTTGTAAAAATGTCTAATTAAAAGTAATTTCTAAATTAGTTGTGACACATCTTGTGCTCATTATATGTGTTCAGGTCGATGAGTACCAGTGGTGAGGATACATTTACCATCTTTGCACTTGTTCAAGCCACGGAGTCAGAAATGTTTTCAATTTCTTTCTTAGCTCTACTACTCCAAACTCACTCTATAGTACTTATCATAGTGTATAAAATTGTAATCTTTTATCTGAAGACATACTTTTTATATGCCTATATTTATGCCTCACTTCTGGTTGAGGTGGAACAAAAAAAACCTATATGTGTTTTCAGTGTGAGATATGCAAATGAGAAAAGTCTTTTGTAATTGATAATGCTTGTCTTTCCATGAGAAATACTAAAGAATTGTTGTAAAAGAGAGGGAGAGGTGTGGGTTGTGTTTCTGGCACATGGCTCCCAGCCCCCAGCTGCTGGCCCACTCAGCCACTGGTTGCTTGTACCCGAAATAACCACATGAGAACCGTATTCATTTAAATACTGCCTGGCCCATTATCACTAGCCTCTTCTTGGCTAGCCGTCACATCATAAACTTACCCATTCTTAATAATCTGTGTGTCACCACAAGGTGGTGACTTACCAGAAAAGTCTAACCTGCATCCATCTCTGGCGGGGGTGTCATGGTGTCTGGCACACTTCCTTTCTTCCCCTAACTCTGTTCTGTCTACTCTGACCACCTAAGGGCTGTGTCCTCTCCTATAGGCTAGGCAGTCCATTATTCAACCAATGAGAGTAACCCAAATACAGAACCCTCCTATACCATTTCCCCTTTTTCTGTTTAAACAAAAAAGAGAAGCTTTCGTTTTAACATAGTAAAATTGCATATAACAAAGCAGTTTCAAGCAAGAATTACAATTATAATATTTATATCTATTTTATCTTTTATCATAACTAAGGAAAACTAAAACTACAACTATCCATTCTTCAACTCCATCAAAGACTCCAGAAGGATATAATATTACCTAAGTAAATAAGAAATAAGCAACTTCTAAAACTCTACAAGTGACAGAGACATCTCGCTGCCTGGACAGTCACCCAAAGTTCCTCTTTACCGTTGGGGCATCCATCTTCAGCCTACAGGCCCATAGCATCCAGCAGACATTTCCATGAAGCAGGAAAATTCAAAGACAGTTCAGTCACTTTCTTTTGTGTCCTGCAGAATGTCTCGCAGACTCTTTTATGAATCAGGAACCCTGAAGGATCCTCCCCCCTTTTAGGCAAGTTCAGCAGTCCTCTTTCTGTGGGTTCTTTGTGTCCATTTAAGCAGTCCAGGCAAGAGCAGTTTCTTGCCCAAATGGCTAGCAAACTCCATAAGGAGCCTCTTCGATGCCCATCTTCTTCAGGAAGTAGCTTGGTGCTGTCAGGAGCAGACATGTCTCATTGTCATGAAAAGCCCTAAGTTCTTAAAAAATTAAATGCTATATTCTGTCGTCTTTGAATGATATGAAGGATACCTATCTAACTGAAATATATCTATGCACATCTAGAAAATTTAACTAACATGACTACAAACTTAACTATTATAAATGATTATCTATTAACAACCTATATTTCCTAATCATACATTACATTTTTAAATAAACTACACAATCATAATATCTCAATCAATATCAGAAATACTTATACATATAACAAAATTGAACTTATCAACAAACCAAGATCCATACCAATGCAAATTAATTATATCTATATCAAAGAATGAGATCAAATAGTCTCCGTAATTAATGGAATGAATTTAAATAGCTTTGTGTAGATTAAAGATTGCTTCTCTATGCCTTATTACCCTAATGATCTTCAAATAATATAGTAACTAATGTACACTTTTTAAGAGAAAGCTTAAATTTTGTGGTCTTTGTACATGTTAAGTTTGTTCTTTTTTACTAATACATATCCTCAGCATGAGGAAAATAATATATTTTTATGAATTTTATTGGAAAGACTTGTATAACTTTTTTTGTACAGTGTTAAACATAAGATCACCAGTTCTGAACCTGTGGTTTGCGACCAACCCAAGTGTTGCATATCAGATATCCTGACTATAAAATATTTACATTATTATTCATAACAGTAGCAAAATTATGGTCCTGAAGTAGTAAGATAGTAATTTTATGGTTATGGTGACCACAGCATGAGGAACTCTATTAAAGAGTCACAGCAATAGGAAGGTTGAAACTACTGCATGAAAAAAATGCATACATTTTATTTTTCATTTCATACATTTATATTTATGCTTCCTGTGTCTTTCCTAAGTGTTTTACATTAATCTGTTCCTGAGATAAGCAAACATTTTGTATGCATCATTTGACAGAAGAAATGAAATTAGAACTTGTGTTTATAACTGTGGCAAAAGTTTTGTTATAAGCAGTAAGTTTTATTTGAAGTATGGATATTTAAACATGATAAGCAAGACCCACTGTAATTGAACTTTCCTTGAAACCAGAGCTTCCAAATAATGTCATAGGGACTTTTTACTAATTATGAAAGTTTGTCCTTAACTTAGGCTTCTTTCCAACTAGCTCTTAAAACTTAAACCTTTTTCAATTAAGCAACATTATTCCACACCATGGCTATTTACATCTCCTCAATACCATACCCCTTAATTCCTCTGTATCTGACTGGCAAATCACCTGCCTCAGATCCTTTACCAGATTTTCTGTGATCCCACGTGTCATCCTTCTGCTTAAACATTGACTGTCACCTTTATATTAAACCAATCAGAAGGTGCCATAGGCAGGTGAGGTAAAATAGGGACATCTTCCCACAGTGAGACAAAGTATCCTGCAAGAATCCTATGCTTATATTACTGTGTTCTAACTTATATAAATGGCAATTAGTAACATTACATGAATACCTGAGCTTTTGTTGTCTGCAATATATGTTGTATGTTAACTGATCATCAATGATTCAAACTACTTTTTCTTGTTTACAAGTAGTGACTTTCAATAAATGATACAAGTGCTAAAGGTAATATAGTCTCCATTAAGATAAATTATAGCACAATAATATACCTATTTATTTGGTTTTATTTCTGTTTTTATTTGCATATTTTGTGAAAGGGACAACTCTATGCAGCTCAGACTTTGTGTGGAACATTGTATGTGTTAGAGACTTGCCTTGACTTGTTGCAATCATCCCTCTTCAGCTCCAGAATTCTGTGATTCTTGGCATGATGCTATGACAAGATAATGATATATTTTGTTATCAAAGAATCAAGGGCAATAGTTTGTCATTATAATAACACTTCCAAGCTCTGGGGGATAATGAAAGATAAAATCAGAATAATGCAGAAATGAATCTAATTTGTGTAATAAGGAAATTTGCCTCAGTTTGTAATAACTGTAAATGATAGTGTTGAAAACAGGCACTGAAAAGTACTAACATTGTGTCAAAGTTTGCTCGGTATTGCTGTGTTTATTCCTAAGATAATTTCCAAAGGAAAAAGTTTGAGAATTTGTCATTTGCCTTTCTAGTAAAATGACAGTTGAAGCTTTTAGTCTTCTCTCATCAAAGAATAGTAACTTTTTACTGTCTATGTAATTTTCTCATAGAATAGCCATTAAGTGTATCACGAAAGTTTTTTTTGCATTATTTTCTAGGTTTATTTGGTTCATGAAAAGAAGTCATTAATTTTGCTTTAAGAGGCAGGCAGATAAGAAACATTTAGGTTTAACAAACCAGTAGGTCTCTGCCAAAGCTTCTCTTTCGGTGTAGTATTAAAGTATCTGTATATAATACGTTAATGAGCAAGAATTTATTAGCACAATAAAACATTATTAACTAACACTGACTTTACATATTTTAAGATCACAAAATGATCATATTTAAACTTTTTGAAATATCAAACATGTAAAATAACATTGTAGTTTATTAACTACAACCAGAAATTCATTAGAAACTGATGAATTATTGTTTGCTGATCTTGATGCTTGTAATTTTATAAACAAAATACTAGGGTCTGGAGAGATGTATCAGTAGTTAAAAATATGACCTGCTGTACTTGAGGTTCAGATTTAAATTTCAGGCACCCACATCAGGCGGTTTATAAATTTCTCTAAACCCTGTTCCATAGAAACTTGATGCCTTTGACCATTTTGGGCACCTGAGCACATGTGTAGGAAGACATTTTTTTCTTCTACCCACCTATTCACAAATAAGAAGCACAGGGTCTTATATCATTTATAAATGCTTGGCCAAAATCTGAGGCTTGTTATTTGCTAACTTTTACATTTAAATTAACCCATATTTCTCACCTATGCTTTGCCACATGGCTCATGGCTTCTTGCCTAATTTTCAATATTTTGTTCCCTCAGTGACTGGCTGGAATCTCTCCTTATTTCTCCCTTCTTCTTCCCAGCATTCTCAGTTTGATATTCCTGCTTACTTTTTCCTGCTATAGGCCAAGCAACTTCCTTATTAACCAATGAGAGCAACACATATTCATAGTCTAGAGAGCATTATTCCAAAGCATTTTGCACTTTCTGTCTAGTTAAAAAGGAATGTTTTAACCTTAGTAAAATTATATATAACAAATCAGTTAAGTAAAAATTACAGTTATAGTATCTAGTTCATTTGTATTTGATAAAATTAAGGAAAATACTCTATCTTATCTTTGTGATTCAAACATTTTGTCTAATTTTTCTTTGGTCATAACTAAGAAAAACCATAACTATAGTTAACTAATCTTCAACTCTATCAAACACCCCAGTAGGGTAAAATACTACATAATGACAGGGACAACTCACTGCCTAGAGGGTCACCCAAAATTCCCATGAAATATTGGGCCATCCAACACTATCAAACACTCCAGTAGGGTAAAATGTTACATAATGACAGGTACAACTCACTGCCTGGAGGGTCACCCAAAATTCCCATGAAATATTGGGCCATGTAACCCTGAATTACAGGTCTGGAATATCTGACAGACCTTCCTATGAAACATGGAATTTTGAAGGACTGTTATACCTTGTCTTGGCAAAATTTGGCAGTCACCTATCTTGCATTCTACTAATCCAGTTTGGACACAATAGTGTTAGCAATTAAGGCAAAGGAAGTTTATTTGCCCACATGGATAGCTCTTGACACAAAGAAACCAAATTATATAAGGAGTTCCTTTGATGGCCATCACTAATTTTTGAAGTATTTTGGTGCTACAAGGAACAGACATGCTTCACTGTCATAAAAAATCTTAGTTTATTAAACATGTAAAATGCCATATTCCACAGGTTTATAAAGTGTGGGAAGACTATCTATATATTATAATATATCTGTGTATGTCTTTGAAAGCTTATCTGACATGATTACAAGTTTCCCTATTATAGGTGACTATTCTTAATTATATATTATGCTTTAAATAAGCTTTATTTTTCTAATTTAATGTTTTTTTTAAATTTACAGGGTAACTAATTTTTTGAGTTAATCTTGTATCCTGCCACCTTACTTAAGGTGATTATTAGATGTTCACTGGTAGAGGTTTTAGGGTCATATCATCTGTAAACAGTGAAAGTTTGACATCTTCCTTTCCAATTTGTATCCTCTTGATCTCCCTTTGTTACCTTATTGCTCTAGGTAGAACTTCCAGTACTATACTGAATTGACAATGAGAGGGTGGACAGCCTTCTCTTGTTCCTGATTTTAGTGGAATCACTTTGAGTTTCTCTCCATATTTGTTTGGTGTTGGCCGTTGCCTTGTATATTGACTTTATTATGTTTAGGTATGTTGCTTGTATATCTATTTCTCTAATACTTTTATTATGAATGGATGTTAGATTTTGCCAAATGCTTTTTCAACATCTAATAAGATGAACATTTTTTTTTCTTTCAGTTTATTTATATGGTGGATTACATTGATCAATTTTCCTGCCATCCCTTTATCTCTGGATGAAGCCTATTTGACCATCATGGATGAAAAATAGATGCATTCTTAGATTCATTTTGTCAGTACTCTGTTGAGTATTTTTGTATCAGTGTTCTTGAGGGAGATAGATCTATAATTCTCTTTTGTAGTTCCATTGTTTTGTGGTTTGGGTGTCAAGGTAACTATAAACTTGCTGAAATATTTTGGCAATGCTTCTTCTGTTTCTATTCTGTAGAACAATTTGAGGAGTAATAATATTAGATCTTCTTTGATGTTCTGGAAGAATTTTGTGCAGAAACCAAGCAGACTTGAGTTTTTTTGTTTTAAGACTTTTGATCTCTGCTTCTATTTACTTTGGTGTTATAGATATATTTAAATTGTTTATCATGTATTGACTTAATTTTTTATGTGTTACCTATCCAGAAAATTGTCTATTACTTTTATATTTCCAATATTTGAAGTACAGGTTTTCAAAGTAAGATCTAATGATTCTCTGGATTTCCTCATTGTCTGTTGTTAGTACCCTCTTTTGATTTCTGATTTTATTAATATGGATAGTATCTCTCTGATTTTGCATTAGTTTTTATAAATGTTTATCTTGTTGATTTTCTCTAAGAATCAACTCTTTGTTTCATTGATTCTTTGTATTGTTCTCTCTATTTATTTATTTTCTGATTTGAACCCTCAATTTGATTATTTCCTGGTGTCTATTTTTTCTGGGTGAGTTTGCTTCTTTATTCTAGAACTTTCAGGTACACTGTTAAGTAATTAGTGTGAGCTTTCTCCATGTATGCACTTCATGCTATGAACTTTCCTCTTAGCACTACTTTCATAGTGTTCTGTAAGTCTGAATAAATTGTGCTTTCATTTTCATTGAATTCTAGGAAGTCTTTAATTTCTTTCTTTATTTCTTCCGTGATCCAGTGATGAATCAGTTGAGCATAGTTCAGTTTCATTGAACTTGTAGGCTTTCTGCAATTAGGATTGTTTCAGAATTCTAACTTTAAGCCATGGTAATTCAGTAAGATACAGGAGGATATTCCAATTATTTTTTTAATCTGTAGAGGTTAGATTTGTTATATAGTATATTATTGAATTTTAAACTTTTTATTGCTTTTATTGAGATATATATTTTTTTTTACTTAACTCCCTTCATCCCCGCTCTCCTTTTTCCCTTGCCTATGATCACCATGTTCCTAATTTATTCAGAAGTTCTTGTTTTTTCTATTTCCCATGTAAATTAGATCCATGTATGTCACTTTTAGATACATACATGTCCTCTTTGTTGTCTAGATTCTCTGGGATTGTGAATTTTAGGCTGTTTTTCCTTTTCATTATGTTTAAAAGTTACTGATGAGTGAATACATATTATATTTGTCTTTCTGAGTCTGGGTTATCTCACTCAATATGATGTTTTTCTAGATCTATCCATTTTCCTGCAAATTTTAAGATGTCATTATTCTTTTTTACTGTATGGTACATCATTGTGTAAATGTACCACATCTTCTTCATCAATTCCCTCAGTTGAGAAGCATTTATGTTGTTTCCAGGTTCTGGTTATGACAAATAATGCTTCTATGAACATAGTTGATGAGCACATGTCCTTATGATATGATTGAACATCCTTTGGGGATATACCCAAAAGTCGTATTACAGGGCTTTGAGGAAGGGTGTTTCCTAATTTTCTGAGAAATGCCATACTGATTATGAAAGCAGCTGAACAATTTTTCACTCCCACCAGATCTTAGCATAGGTTTCATCAGGTGCTAAGAATATGGTAAATTCTTTTGTGAGGCTGGAATATTCTATAGATGTCTTTTGAATCCATTTGAGTTATGACACCTGCAACTTTCTTTATGTCTGCTAAATTTCTGTGTGGCAGTACTGTCCTTTGTTGTGAGTGAGGGATTAAAGTCTCTCTCTCTTGATGTGTGATTTAAGCTTTGGTAATGTTTATTTCATGAATGTGGGTGCCCTTGTATTGAGGGCATAGATGTTCAGAATTGAGGCCTCACCTTGGTGGATTTTTCCCAGGATAGGTATGTAATTCACTTCTTTATATTTTTTGATGAATTTGATTTTGAAGTCTATTTTCTTAGATATTAGTAGGATTGCTAAACTGGTTTGATTCTTAGGTTCATTTGATTAGAAAATCTTTTCACAACCCTTTAGTTTGAGGTAATATCTGTCTTTTAGATTGAGGTGTGTTTCCTGTGTGCAGCAGAGGGATGGTTTTTTTAATGTAATTATTCTTTTAGCCTGTGTCTTTTTAGAGGTGAATTAATTCCACTGATATTAAGAGATACTAATGACCAGCATTTAATTAATTAAGATTCTTTTACTTTGTGTTTTGTTGTTATTGGTGGTGATAATATTTGTGTGTTTCCCTTTTTTGGGGTTTGCACACATGTATATATTGCCTGTAATTTTGTGGGTGCAACTAAATTACTTGGGTTAGAATTTTCCTTCTAGTACTTTCTGCAGTGCTATATTTGTAGACAGGTGTTGTTTAAAGCTAGTTTTATCATGAAATTGTTTGTTTTTGCCATCTATCATGATTGAGAGCTTTGACTGGACTGACATATATATTCTTGTAATGTCTACAGAACATCTAAATTCTGACTTTTAGTGTTTCCATTGAGAAGTCATGTAATTCTGACATGTCTGCCTTTATATTTCACTTGGTCTGTCACTTTTGCAACTCTTAATAATATCTCTTTATTCTGCATATTTAGTGTTTTGATTATAATGTGCTGAGGGGAATTTTTATTGTCTTGTCTATTTGGTGTTCTGTAAGATTCTCTACCTTCATAGGCATATACATCTTTTAGATTGAAAAGTTTTCTTTTATGATTTTATTTAATATACTTTATAGCCTTTAAGCTGTAATTCATATCTTTCTTCTATACCTATATTACTTATGTTTAGCCTTTATATGGTGGTTCAGATTTTCTAGATGTTTTCTGTTAAGAATATGTTGGATTTAAAAACACTGATGACAATCTATGCAGGAGAGGATGTGGAGAAAAGGAAACACTTCTGCATTGCTGGTGGAATGCAAGCTGGTACAACCCCTTTGGATGTCAGTGTGGAGATTTCTTAGAAAACTAAGAAACAACCTTTCTCAAGACCCTATAATACCACTTTTAAGTATATACCCAAAGAATGCTCAATCGTGCCACAAAGACATGTGCTCAACTATGTTCATAGCAGCTTTGTTTGTCATAGCCAGAACCTGGAAACAGCCTAAATGTCCCTCAACCAAAGAATGGATTAAGAAAATGTGGTAATTTACACAATGGAGTACTTACTACACAGCAGAAAAAAAATAAGGACACCTTGAATTTTGCAG
>JAQHUG010000359.1:237954-250574 GCA_028555095.1 Dicrostonyx torquatus
GGAGAGAAACTCAAAGTGATTCCACTAAAATCAGGAATGAGACAAGGCTGTCCACTCTCTCCATAGCTCTTTAATATAGTGCTTGAAGTTCTAGCAATAGCTATAAGAAAACACAAGGAGATCAAGGGGATTCAAATTGGAAAGGAAGAAGTCAAACTTTCGTTATATGCAACCATCTTATTGCAAACCAAGGGAAGAGATATCCAAGCTGGGTGCCAGGAAGCAGTATGCATACAACAAAGTGCAAGGAAGATTAGTCCAGAACAAAAGCTATGCTCCTCTGTATCCCAAGATTATGGCCCATATATATTGTTTCTTTGGTTGCTTTACTCTATATATGGTTACATTAATTGTGATTGGATATGCTAAATTACTAATCAATGATAGCTAGAATAAGCAGGTCAGGCAGGTAGCTGCAAGGAAAATATTTGGTCAGTTTTATGTGCTAGTTTATACCTATGCCTTAGCTAGATACTGACCAGCCTGACTGCTTCTTTTTCTTGGTGTCATTCCTCTAGGACTTCCAAATTTTCATATAACAAGTACACATGACTAAAGCATCTTTTATTTTCTGTCTAAGAGCACATGTAAACCAGTCTGGTAGAGTGTGCCTATAATTCCAGTGCTCTATATTCATGCTCCCTATAAAGCCACAGGAGCTGTAGAAATCTTCCAGAACAGTTACTCTGGTATATTATGTGTCACAATGCAGAGGGACTCTTTCTCAAACAAAAAGATATAAACTCAAGTTTTTTTCTCTGATCTCCACCTGCTTGAATGGCATCTATGTGTCAGCACTTACACACACACAGAAAGATTAATAAAGTCTCAACTGGTAAATGTTAAATAGTGTTGTAATTGATTATATAGCAGCCATATAAAAATTGGTGCAGAAAAATGTGTATATAAAAATCAGCCTGTTTTCCATCTTTTAAAACAATGTTTCAAATGAAAAAAAAACCTCATGGAGATCACCCCTTCTTCTCCTCTGAGCCCCTTCACTTCATCTTTTTCCCTCACCCGGAAAATAAAGAACATGGAGAGGTGAAGTACTTGAGTTGAATTTTTTATCCTCAGATCTTTGAGTGCAAAAGACAACTTATTCTGAGCCCTTAAGTGGTACTAAGGCTGGTATTCAAAGCCCCAAATATGTTTCACTGATGATACGGCACTACTTGCTGAAAATCAAAATAAGCTGCAGGCCATGATAAATAGAGTCATTGCAGTAAGTGAAAACCTTGGTATGAAAGTAAATATTAAGAAGACTGAGATACAACATATGGGTAGGGCACATGAGGATTTTAACATTGTAATAAATAAAAAATAAATAACATTGTAATAAATAAAAAAATAAAATATCAGAACATCAAGCAAACTGTCAATTTTATCTGTCTGGGAGGAAACTCAGACAGATACTGAGGCAGAGGCAGCCTGCTCAACAAGAGACCAAACTTACCACATGAAATCCCAGCTCAGGAGGCAAAGAATCTCTGTTTAACTACAGATTGATATTGTTCAGCCCACGGTGGCCTTGATCTCACAAAGATGCATCTGAATCTGTCTTCCAAATCCTGGTATTAAAGGTTTGGGCCACCATTGTCTAACCTCTAGTGACTTTAGCTTTGTCTTTGGTCTTCAGGCAAGATGTATCAAAATACAAACAATATGCTGGTGTAGCAACTTCTTCAGCCAGTAGCCTTTAAAATGCCAGCCCACTTGGGCATGGCCACTTATGCTATATATGCCAATGTAAAGCATGTACTCACTCTCTCTTCTGGCTGCTGGATTTATTTCCTATTCCCCATTCATGCAGAGGATTGTGATCTGTGCTTCTACGCATAAATAAATAAGGTTCCATTATACTCAATTCTGAGCTATTGTGGGATTATTTTGCAACTTCCATCATCATCATCATCATCATCATCATCATCATCATCATCATCATCATCATTATCTGGTGACCATTATGAATCCCAAATCCGTACCTACAGGCTGGACCAGCCTAAAAGGCCCCATACTGCTACTTGTGCAGCACTTATCTAACATCTGGTTTGCATTCTTTGCTCATGGGCTCTGGGATCCTTGAATCATCATCATCATCAACAACAAAAAGCTATCTCCATGTACAGAATTGATTTAATTGCTCTTAAGCAAAGAACAAAGCATATTTTTCAGCATAAAACCAAGCAACAACATGCGGAATCAAAGTGGCACAGGACTGTTCATGCTGCAGTCCATTTATTGGATATTGGGACTTAATTTTCATTTTATATTATATCCCTAAGAAAATGCTTGATAACAGAGCCAAGAATCAGGCACTTTTAGAAATGATACACAGTCTTTATAGACTAATAAGGAACAGCTAGCTGACAAAATTAATATCATTAAAAATCAAATGGTAGCTGAAAAAATTAAAACCATTGAAAATAATAACATTAATTTTATAGACAAAATCCAACTCATGTCAAAGGGTACTGAGAAATTATCTGAAAGAATTCATACTGTTGAATTTGATAGTCAAAATCTCTTAAAATGTTATGATAGGTTAGCAGATAGAGTATTTCTCCAAGAAGGCAATCTGCATGCTATAAAAATAATGTTCATGGATAACATATTATCTTTAAAGGAAAAACTTCATACCTTGGAATCACATATGCAGAATGAGGATCAGAGGCTAGGAGCCTCAATGTAATCACTAGAAAAATATACAGGCCAAGAGATTCAGGCTTTACAAAAAATAGTAGTGAAAAGGTTTTAAAATGATTGAGGGAATTATTGGAGCTATGGGCAGGGAAAGAAGGTAAAAGGACAGGGTTTAACTCTGCAAAATATGTCCAAGTCAGAGATGGCTTATCCAGGGTTTGTCGGGGACTGTCGCCCCAACATAGAAACTGGTGCTTTTCCCTAAATGTGTTCTCAGAGGCGCGTGGAAGAAACAGACTCTTTCACACCATCATGGTTCAAAGGCTGCTAGGGACTTCTTGTCCTTTACAGCATGACCTTGCATTTATTTCTCCCCCAAGCTCTGACTGCTCTCTGAAAAATGCTCCTCCACCCTCAGGAATTCTCTATTCACATCCCTTTTCTGGGGACCCCACACTCTCAGCCACACACCTGCATATCTCACCAGCTTTGGAGCCAGCAACTCCTTCCCGGGCAATCTGCATGTAAAAAGGAAGGCTGGAGCCAAGCCTGTACCTTTTGTCTTTCTAAGTTGCTAGCTTTCCAGCTACCAAGGTATTCAAGCAATGGCCATGCCAGGCTGGCAGATGTCAGAGTCCACAAGGGTTTTAGCTTTCTAACCTGTAATCAACTCTGAAAAAACAAGTTTTAAATGCCCAAGTGGATCCAAAGGATATAGATGGATATCTACAGGTATGAATGATCTAAAAGAAATTAATCAAATAGTAGTATCTTATGCCTTGCATTTACCATTTGTTAGGGAGATGGTAAATACATGGGTTTCCAGTAATAAGGCTACAACTACTGTTGAAATGCTATTGACAGGAAGAGTCAAAAATTTTAGAACAAAAGGGAAAAGCAGAAGGACTTGAGGCCTCCCAAGATCAAATTCTTGGTGAGGGCACATATGCTGGCCTACAGGAACAAGCTCTATATAATGTACAAATCGTGTCCCTGTGCCACATAACAGCCTTAAATACCGGAGTTGGGAAATTATTCAAGAACCAGAAAAATGAATTGAATCATATATTATGGTTAAACAGGGCCAAAGAGAATCCTTTAGTGATTTTTGTTACTAAGATTAACTAAGGCTGTACAAATAGAAGTAACACACTCAGAACCTAGATAAGTACTTATTGAATCTTCAGCTTTTGAAAATGCCAAAGTAGAATGCAAAAAGTACTTGGGTATTGAAATGGATGAATGGAGGCTGCATACAATGAACATTGAGACATTTGACTAAGGCTTGTGTAGGAGAAGCAACTTCGAAAGGTATGAGGAGATATCAAAATACCAAATGTTTTAATTGTGATAGAATAGGACATCTGAGGAGGGATTGTAGACAAGGCATTTCTAGAAATAATGTCTCTTCTGGAAATGACAAAAAATATAACAACCCTCTGGATTATGTAGACGGTATATCAAATGCCAACATTAGACCAATGAATGCAGATCAATAAAAGACAGACAAGACAACCTGATACCATTGGGAAACTCCTTGGGGGGATTCCTCTTGCAGGCCCCTAAATCAAACATGTTCCAGTAATTTCGAGTCGCTGTGGATGGCATATCTCACCAGGAAAATTAAAAAATCCAATGCCTTCTGTAAAAAAGCCATATTGTTCTAGATGGTGGAATAAACATGGAAGATGAATCAAAAATTTCAGTAGGAAATAGGAAGCATATAGTTTGGTAGACTTATGTAAATAATCAAAGACCAAAGTGAAGAGTACATATAAACAACATTGTGATTGAGAGATTATTAGATACAGGTGCATATGGGAATATCATTACACATGTGGATAGGGTGTAATCAAATCTTAATTGCATTCTAGTCATATTGCCTTCCAGAAATCCCCTAAAGGAATTTTAATGAAAAGAGAAGATATTATCTTAGAATAGACCTTTTTACCACATAAACCAAGTTAAAAATTAAAAACTTATGTGGAAAAGGTTTCTGAATTCATTATAAGAGGAAAGTTGAGACTATGTCAACTAGAAGGAATAGACCCAGAAGGGATTACATTGCCTTTTACTATTGATGAAACTAAAAATTTATGTGAGGACAACTAACCCTGGCAAAGAGTTTGTTTTTAAGAGAGGTTAATAGCAATTATCACAAAAGTGATAGGTTTAACTTTATAGAGAGAACTACTTGGATCCTTCCCCACATTGTACATGACACAGCAGTAGCTGGAGCCTGTCCATTCTATACTGATGCAAATAAATCAAGAAAGCCAGGTTACGAATCATAAGATTTAAGTAAGGTGGAAGAAAGCCTTTATAATACAGACCAAAATGCAGAATTATATGCTATTCTCATGGTACTAAGGGATTTTAAAGAACGTCTCAAAATAGTTACTGATTTGCAATATGCAAAGAGTTTTCTTGCATATTGAAACCACTGAATTTATACCAGATTATACAGAATTGAATTAATTATTAATTCAGGTTCAAGAAATCATCAGGAATAGGCTTTGTCACCTATACATATCACCCATCTGATCCCATGTTTCTGCCATGTCCTCTAGCAAAACGGTCATGCAGAAATTGACCATTATTAATTGGAAGTTTGCTGACAGCCTCAGAATTTCATCAGAAGCATCATGTCAATAGCAAAGGGTTGAAGAAAGTCTTTTCTATTCCATGGCAGCAAGCTAAGGAGATTTTAAAGAGATATTGTACTTGTTCTTCCTATAACTAAATACTACTAACTACAGGGAGTAACCAAAGGGTACTCAAATGAATGAAATCAAGCAGTTGGATGTGTTCCACTATGGAGATTTTTGAAAATTAAAATATGTACATTACACCATTGACACTTATTCACATTTTCAATGGGCAACTGCTTTGAGCTTCAAAAAGGTTGATTCAGTAATCACACATTTATCAGAAGTTATGACCATTATAGGTATACCTGCACAAATAAAGGCAGATAAACATCTAGCATATGTCACTAAGAAAATGAAACAGTTTTTTCCTTATTATAATATAAAGTATATTACAGATATACCAAACAATCCTACAATTCAAGCATTTTTAAAAAATCAAATCAAACTATAAAGGATATGTTAAACAAACAGAATTGGATAGAAAATAACCTCAGAGAGGGGGTGCCTGAACTGACCTTGTCCCATAGTTACATTGTTGAATATCTTGATCATCACCATAGAAATTTCGCATGATGGATGGAGATGGAGCCAGAGACCCACATTCACATCAGAGCAAGGGACTGAGCTCCTAAGGTCCAGTCGAAGAACAGAAGGAGGGAGAAGATGAGCAAGGAAGTCAGGACCTTGAACAACTGGCCCACCAACTGAGACAGTGTGCTTGATCTATTGGGAGCTCATCAAATCCAGCTGGACCAGGACTGAATGAGCATATGACCAAACCGGACTCTCTGAATGTGGCTGCCAATGGGGACTGACTGAGAAGCCAATGATAATGGCACAGGTATCTATCTATCTCTTCTGTATGCATTGCCTTTTTGGGAACCTATTCTATATGGATGCACACCTTCTTAGACCAAAATGGAGAGGGGAGGATCTTGGGCTTTCCATAGGGCAGAGTATCCTGCCCCATCTTAAGGAAGCAGGGGGAGGGCGGTGGGATAGTGGGGGAGCGGGAGGGTCTGGCACAAGGGGAGTAAATGTAAATTTTTCTTGTAAATTTAATTAAAAATGAAAAAAAGAAAATAACCTCAGAAATTGATTACATAACACCCTATTAATCTTCAATTTTTTAAAGATAGTGAGAAAGAAAAAAACAGCAGTAGAAAGACATTGGATATTAGATAAAAATTCTGAATTAAATCAGCCAGTATATTTCAAGGATGTGTTGACCTCAGAATAGAAACTAGGATATGTGCTATGTTGGGTAAGGGATTTTTGTCTTGTTTCCATAGGAGAAGAAAAACTATAGATACCATCAGTATTAATATTATATGCATAAATGCTTCTGTCTCTGCTTAAGACATTTTGTATATTGATACAATTTTAGGATATATTCATCATATTGTACTATGTATTTCTACCTCTGATCAAGATACTTATATAGTGTTTACATTTTGATGTCATTGTTCTCATTTGTTACAGCTGCTTAAAGACTGTTTGATATTCTAATATGAAGTCTTAGTCTGTAAGACATATAGATATTAAGAATTAAAGGTCAATATTTATCCATGTTTGTCAAACTTCTACTTCAACTAATCAGGCTCTTTAGATACATAGGAATTGTATTCTGCATAGATAGGTAATCTTCAACCACTTCAAACAACTGTAGAATATGGCATTTAAATAACTTAGCATTCTGCTGATGTAAAACACAATTGTTCCAGGCAGCACCAATCTAGTACCGAGAGAATGTTGAACACTGAATACACTCCAAGACTACTTGGAGCTAGTTTTCTTTTTGTCAAAGCTGTCCTTTGCTCAAAGATATGCCCATGTCTTGACCATTGACAAAATGCACAGTGTCTGGACAGTACAAGCGGGATACAAGGAAATAGACTGTCAAATATTGCCAACACAGGTTAAGATTGTTATGAAAAATTTCCCACCTCTGAACATGGTCTGTCAGTTATGCTATGCCTTATCCAAAGTTGGTTTTTCCAATATTGCAAATGAGAGTTTGGGTGATTGCCCAGGTAGCCAGTTGTCTCTATTATTTATTGCACATTTTGGAAGTTGCTTGATTACTCAATATTATTTCCCTTCTCAGGTCTTTGATGGAGTTGAATACTAGAGAGTCATAGTTACTTTCCTCTCATGACTTGACTGAGCTATTTATAATACAAGACTTAGACTCCTTAGGATAAAATAATTATTGAAACATTTAGCCTATGTTTCTTACTTGCTATTGGTTATGCTGGTTGTAATTCCAAATTTATACTTGATATTTCTGAAACTTATATACTTTAAATTTTTTTCCATGAATTTCTTTTCACAGTCTTGTAAACAAGAAAGATTAAAATTATAACTCTCCATTCTTCAACTACCTAAGAGACCCAGTAGGAAATAATTAATATTAACTGAATATGCATGAAGTACAAACATCAATTTCCAACAATTGTGAGTAATGACAAAAACAGATGACTGCCTGGAGAGTCATACAAAGTTCCTCTGTCATGTTGGAGCATCTCCATCTTCAGCCTACCAGGCTAGTATGCTGTAAGCCACACATTATACAATAATTGCTCAACCATATTTTCGTGAGTGACTTATCAGAGCCAAGGGATCTGGTAAAAATTAAACCCAAAAACAAGGCTTTTTGTGTCATTGCTTTGTGGATAAAGTGGCTGTCATCTGTTGTAGATTTTTTTGCTATAGCTAAGTCCCTCCTTGTTACATATTTGGGAATTAATTCCCTAGTTCAGAACTGTTTCCCATGCCTTTAGGCTATGTGTGAAAACAGTTTTCCACTACCAGGCCTTGTTCCTCTCTCCTACATTAGCACAGAGATCAGTTTTCCTGAAATTATCATTATCAGCATGCATTTGAGTCCAGGCATAGAGCATTCCACTTAAGGTATTCAAAGATCCTCAAGGACTTGCAATTACTACCTGCCCAAGATGCTGCTCTGGTTTTTATCCCATAATACCTATGACTAGAATGGGTGATAACAGCATTGCAAAGAACAAATAATTTAGAGGCCTGGGTCCCTTGTTTGTTTCCATCACCCAGAGCAGTAAGTCTAACTCCAGATGTAGGCCTATAGAAACTACAATGCCTGGTGTATGTGCTACCTGATCAAGAGTTATCAGCTTCCCCCAGGTTGCTTAGTTACCTCTCAGCCTCTATGCATACTGAGAGAAAAGAAGTAGCATGTTTTTGTAACAGTCTGTGCCCTATTCATAATTTTATTGAAAATAAACTCCTTATTAGCCACCTAAAATGAAATGTAGCACACTAAACTTCCCCTCTAGAATTCACTGATGATTTAATTCTTTTCTTAACTAACTTTCTCCGTTATGGAGTTCACTGATGTGTACTAGCCACTCCCAATGTGAGTGTATGTAAAAACTCTTACCTGGTTTTCTACAGGGCAAAAGAGTTCTAGCCCTAGAACATGTTGTGGCTGAGGAATTACTGGCTCTAAAGGTATATATAACTGGGGATGTTTGTAATGGGTAGAACTAAGGACAAAGTAGAAGAATGTAGAACTAAGAACAATGTAGAACAAGGAGAACAAATAACAGGTGGGACAGTGAGAAATGATGGATTGAAGAAAGATGAATAAAGCAACATAAATGGATGATTACTATTGTTAGTAGATTTGTTACTCCTCAGATATTTATCCTCTGATTTCTAGCCCTCCGTTATCTGTCTATGGCATCTTTAATAGAAGCCAACGCTTAGGAGACAGAGTCAGGCAGATCTCCGTGAGTTCAAGGACAGCCTGGTCTACAGAATGAGTGCCAGGATAGCCAAAGATACATAGAGAAACCCTGTCCCAAAAAGCCAAAAATTAAAAGTAAAAATAAAAGAAATAGAGCTTAAAATAAATCCACATAATTTGGAAAATACACGGAGAGTCTGGATATTGTATGCTATTGTTGTGTGTTTAAATATTTTGTTGGCTGAGGAAGGAGCAAAAGCTGCTAAAAGATATTAAACTATAAATGCTGCTGGATTAATTGAACATATATATTTTGAAAATGCCTTGACTTTACAATTTAAGTCAAAAATATTACTTTGGAGAAGAGGTTTTGCTTTTGTTTCCACAGGAAATGAAAAGTTGTGGATTCATTCTGGGCTAAAAATTATCAAGTTTGATCAAGGAAGACCACCTGAGAAATCTCCAGTAGGAACAGATGGCCGAGATGTCTGAGTTCTACATCCAGAACAGTTTCAAGATTGCTGGCTGAGATGATCAAGCCTCATAGAATATTTCATTCATGACTTGAACATAATTCAATTTTTTTTTAGGTTCCCATAAGATTATCAGTGCTCCCAGTCAGTAGGAAGTATCCTGGAAAACTACACCTGCATTTCCCAAAAATGGATTATGGATGTTTGTCTTTGCAACAACCTGTATGGATAATGGTCAGGAAGAAAGCTAAATGAGCAAGATTCAATTCAGAGTTCTTGTTTGGAATAAAGAACCTGGGGTGGGTGTTCAGAGTTCTGTGGGGAAATGGTTTTACCCTGTAAAGATTTATTTCTTTTACTTCTTTAATAAAATGGTGATTGGCCAGTTGCCAGGGAGGAAGTATAGGCAAGGCAACTAGGCAGAAAAGAGAGGTGGAGCAATTAATACAGAAGAATCCTAGGATATGGAAAGTTCAGTCTGCAGTCGTTACCCAGAACAGAGTAAGCAAGATGTGACGGCCTCGCCAAAAAAGGTACCAAGCCACGAGGCTAACACAAATAAAAATAATGGATTAAAGTAAGATATAAGAATTAATTAAAAGAAGCCTGAGCTACTAGGCCAACCAGTTTATATTAATGTATACCTCTGTGTTTTTCTTTGGGTCTGAACAGCTGCAGGATAAGGAAGGACAGGAAACCTTGGTCAACACTGAGTGAAGGTTCTATGATGACAATTAGTAGACTCATCATTCTGATTTTATGGGGAGGCCAATTCAAACACCCTCTCTACTATTGTTAGGAGTCTTAGCTGGGGTCATCCTTGTGGATTCCTGGAAATTTACATAGCACCAGGGTTCCCATAATGGATCTCCTTGTCCAGATATCTCCTTCTTTACTCTCCCTCCAAGGAAGGAGTGTTAATATGAGCAAAGAGATCATGATCATGATAGAAAAATCCACAAAGACAGCTGATTTGCGCTACTGGGAGCTCACTGACTCTGGACTCATAACTGGGGAATCTGCATAGGACTGAACTAGGCCCTCTGATCATGGTTGACAGTTGTTTGGATTGAGCAGTTTGTGGGGCCAATGAAGGGGGTACCAGAATTTATCCCTAGTACATGAACTGGCTTTTGGGAGTCCATTCCCTATAGAGGGAATGCTCAGTTTAGATACAGGGGGATGACCTTGGTCCTGCCTCTACTTGATATGTCAGACTTTGCTAACTATCCATGGAAGGTCATATCCTCTCTAAGGAGTATATAGGAGATAGAGTGGAGGAAATGGGAGGAGGGCAGAAAGGGGTAACTTGGATTAGTATGTAAAATGAAAAAAAGATGTTTTCAAAAAAAAAAAGGAAAATTAGCTGAGTGTTGGGGGTGCACATCTTTAATCCCAGTACTCAGGAGGCAGATCTCTGTGAGTTTGAGGCCAGCCTGGTCTACCAGAGCTAGTTCCATGATAGGCTCCAAAGCCACAGAAAAACCCTGTCTCAAAAAAATTAGAGTTGAGCTGGAATTTTGTAGGGGATTGCATTGAAATTGTAGATTGCTGTTGGTATGGTGGCCATCATTACTCTGTTAATCCTATAAATCCATGAGCATGGGAATTATGTCCATTTTCTGATATCTTTAATTTAATTTTCTCTTTAATGAGTGGAGATTTTTGTCACATGAGTTTTTCACTTCCTCCTTTTGGGTTATCCCAAGATATTGTATATTGTTTTTGACTATTGTAAAGAATGTTGTTTCACTGAGGTTTTTCTCAATCCATTTGTCATTTGTATATAGGAAGGCTACAGATTTATATCAGTTAGTCTTGTATCCAGCACATGACTGAAGTTGTTAATCAGGTGTAGGAGTTCCCTCGTAAAATTTTTGAGATTATTTATATGTTGTGAGATTTCTAATTCATCTCAATAATAAAATCCTAGAGTTAGATATCAGGGTAAATGCTGAAAGATCAGAGAAGCAGAGCAGCCAGCCTCTACTTCTTACCTCTACAAAATCCTCAGACAATGATGGAGTATCCTGTCACTAGAAGACCTTAGAAGGAATGCCTTCTCTATAAAGCCACATAGCTAGTCCTAAACTCCAGTCTCTTCCCACACTATATTCTGCTCACTACCCAGCCATATAACTTTCTGTCTCCATCTTCCTAGTTTTGAGATTAAACATGTGAGCCACCATAGCTTGGCTCTGTTTCTCTTTTAGAATAAAACCTCATGGCGTCATGGCAGCCTTGAAGTCACAGAGATCCATCTAACGCTGTCTCTTGATGTTTGAATTAAAGATGTTTACCACCACAACCTGGTCTCCATGTTTAACTAGTGTCACTAGCTCTGCACTCTGATCCGCAATCAAGCTTTATTTCTAAAAGTACAAACAAAATGTCAGCATGGTTTGTGGCTATTGTGAAGGATTTTGTTTCCTTGACTTTTGTCTCAGTCAATTTGTTATTCATATATAGGAGGGATACTGACTTTTTTCAATTACTATATATCCAGCCATATGGCCAAAACTGTAAATCAGCTGTAGGAGTTCCCTGGAAGAATTTTTGTGACCCACTTATGTATTGTATCATATCATCTGGAAATAAAGATACTTTGAATTCTTCCTTCCAAACTTGTATCACTTTATCTAGCTGTAGCTACTCCAAGTATCAGATTGAATAGATTGGGGAGACAAGACATCCTTCTATTGTTCATAATTTTTATTTAAGTTTAATTTAATTTGATTTTGGCTATAGGCTTGCTATAAATTTTCTTCATAATGTTTAAGTATGTTCTTTGTATCCCTAACCTCTTTGGTATTTCTATCGTGAAGGGGTCTTAAATATTTTCAAAGGTTTTGTTGTCATCTAGTGAGAAGATCATTTGGTAGTTTTTCTTTGAGTTTGTTTATACAGTAAGTTACATTGATGAATTTTCATACTTTGATCCATTTTTGCATGTCTGGGTTAAAGCCATGTTGCTAAAGGTTCTGTTCTGAGCAATCCTGTAGCTGGTTAGTACCAAATAAACACACAAAGGCTTACATAAACTATAAACTGGTTGGCCTATTAGCTCAGGCTCCTTATTAACTCTTATAGCTTATATTAACCCTTAATTCTTGTCTGTGTTAGCCACGT
>JAQHUG010000359.1:276244-288144 GCA_028555095.1 Dicrostonyx torquatus
CATATTCATGTATACAATATTCGATATAACTTTGTATCCATGTACAAAAATCAATGCCAATATAAATCTTTACAGTGTACAAAATCTTCCACTACTTGGATATCCAGAAGCTAGAGACCAAATTATCTAGAGAATTATGTTAGAACCAAATACAACTGTTTTTTAAAAATTAGCCAATAAAGTTATTCCTAATAATATTATGCTTTACTCATACAAAGGCATTTTGTCCAGTCATCATCAGTGAGTCTTCCTCAGGCAGCACTGGGAGTAGGTGCAGAGATCCACAGACACACATTATGTGGAGAGAGTCTAAATTGGAGGTCACCATTACGTCCCTTCCCAGAGAGGTCATGGAAACCTGTGAAAGGGGCAACACTGTAGGTGTCAAAGGGATAGAGGATACCAGAACTTGTTTCAACAAATCCACTAAGTAGGGCTCTTATGAACTCATAGAGACTGAAGCAGCAAGCACATATATATGTTATAGCTAGTTACTTGGTATTTTCATGATATTCCTAACAGTGAGAACTGACTCCCTTGCCTGCTCTTCAGACTTTTATATTCATGCTGGGTTACCTTGTTCATTCAGTCTTGATGTAAGGGACTTCACTTATACTTATTCTTTTCTTTTTTTGCAGCATCTGGATGACAACTTTTGGGGGTCTGTTCTCTTCTGAAAAGAAAATGGAGAGGGGATGAATCTGCAGGTAAAGGACATGGGGAGAATTGGGAGCAATGGAAGGAGGGTAATTGTTTGGGTTATGTATTATATGAGAGAAGAAACTATTTTTAATAAAGTAAAAAAGAGAAATGATATTAAAACAACATATTAATGCAAGTTTTAATTCACTTAGAATTATTTAAAATTTTAAAGTATTTGAAAGTTTCTTATGATATTTTCCTTAGATGAACACTAATAACCTTCTAGCAATTTTAGTTTAGAATTCTCAGCTTATAACTCTGTTCTTTTAAATTTGCAACCACTAAACCTTGTATGAAGACACTGTAGGATATTAAGAGCTGTTTTATATTTTCAAAAGAAATCCAATAAAAATCTGTCAGACACAGTGCAAACTATCAGGAAAAATAGTTCACTGTTTTATTATTAATCTGCATGAAATTCAATTTGATTATATCACATTTTTATGAAAGTTGATTTTGACAGTAGCTTTGAGAAAAGAAAATGTGCTATGAAAATCAGTGAGGAACATGAAATGAATGTAACATTGTACAAAATGATTCAAAGGTTTGAGAAATGCAGTGTCAGTCAGGCATATGTATTTGAGTGGGAATACTTATTTACATAGTACTAGATTAATCTCATACTTTAAAATAAAGAAAAGGTTCTTATAATTTATAAAAAATTTTCTACTTGGCTGTTAAGTCATCAGAATGAAATACCTAGCAAGTTATTGGGAAATAAATTCTATATTCAAAATTCATACTAATTTTGGCTTATGAATCCTACATAAAATATTCATAAAGCACTAAGTGCATCCTGATGTGAGGACATTTATTTTAGGAATCTCTCTCTTTCTCTCTCTCTCCCTCCGTGTGTGTGTGTGTGAGAGAGAGAGAGAGAGAGAGAGAGAGAGAAAGAGAGAGAGAGAGAGAGAGAGAGAGAGAGAAAGAGTGAGAGGGAGAGAGAGAGATAAAGAGAGAGAGAGGAGAGACAGACTAGAATGTCAGGGTGAGAAAATTATTCTCAATTTAGTAAAATATTAAATGAGTTTGAAACTGTAAAATCAGGTAGTATTTATTGTTCTGTATACCTGACATGACCAATGAATCTAAAGTGATTCCACACATTTTTTGTAATGTGAAATACTCATGTATGTTCCTCAATTTTGATGTATTAATGCTTTCTTGATCAGTAGTTTCATTTTGATTTAATAAGTATAAGAGAAATTGCTGATTGCTTTCCTTTTACTTTGTTCCCTAACCATCACAAGTACAAGAGATGCATGATTTCATTGTTTACTCATTGAAGGAGAACCAATAGGTATATGTCAAAAGACATGTTTACTGTCAGCCATCTTAAAATCTATAGGAAGCATGACCACAGGAATAGGTCAGCCCCATGAAAGACACATGGGAGATATAAAAAAGTAGATTTCTTAAACATTATTATTTTGCCAAATCAGTTCTAAAGACCAGTCACACCGCTCTACAATAAACCCACCACTGAAATTTTCCAAAATACCCAGCCAATAGGTCTTTTTCCCTATTGAAAACTTTTGATGCATGTAGCCAAATCACTGATATAGATGTCAGTGCTTTATATGACTGTTTTTATAGACACAAATGAAGTTTAGAAAGCATTACTAAAACTCAAATTAGGTATGAGTCTTTGTGAAGAAAAAATGGTTCATATTAAAGTAATCATAGGATATGCAATTCTTTGGTTAAATGAAATAAAATACTCATTTATTTAAGGTCATGTCAGAACCATACACAAGTTCACTTTCTAATCAATGTATATAAGAAATACTGAAAAAAGGAAATAAACTAAATCTACAGCTGATTGAATTCCTATTATGTGGTAGTTAAGATGGTCATATTTGGAATATTTTTATCACAATATTGTTTCTTTGCTGGTCAAATTGTTCTGATTAAAGAAAAATGAATACATTATTCAAATATTTGATGTTTAAAATTTCCTCATTTTAATATTCAATGGAAAACTCTTTTTGTGTATGTGGAGCAACTGATACACTTGGGCTTTACTGGCAAAAGTATAAAATGCTATAAGAATTTTCGAGCATCATGGACAGTTCCTTCTGATTAGGCATCCATTCGCTATAAGACCTAACATTTTCACCACTTCTTATAAAATTATTTCTGTTATTTTACCTATTAACTGCAGTTCCCCCTGTCTCTTCATGTTTTCTCCTCCACCGCCCTCCTACCCCTCTTTCATCATCTCTTCCTCTGTTGCCATTCAGAAACAGCCAGGCTTCCAATGGGAGTCAGCAAGGCATGACACACCACGATGAGGTAGAACCAAGTTCCTTCCCCTGAATCAAGGTTGGGTAATGCAACACAGCTTGGAGCTTGATTTCCCAAAGCAAGCTTAGGTACCAGGAACAGGTTCTGATCCACTGATAGGAGCCTGACAAAAAGATCAAGATGCACAACTGTCAAACACATGCAGAGGGCCTAGGTTGGTCCCCTGCAGGCTGCCTAGCTGTTGGTTCAGAGACAATGGACTCCCATGAGCTCAGCTCAGCTGCCCCTATGGATTCCCCGGTCATGACATTGAATCCCTGGCTTGTATAATCTTTCCCATTGCTCTTAAATAGGACTCTTAGAGGTTCTCCCCGTACTTGGCTGTGGATCTCTGTATCTAATTCCATCAGTTACTGGATAAATGCCCTCTGATGACAATTAGGAGGCACTAATCTGATTACAGGAGAAGGCCAGTTCAGGTACCCTCTCTACTATTGTTAAGAGTCATACCTGGGTTCACTCTTGTTAATTCCTGGGGCTTTCCATGGCACAAGGTTTTCCCCAAATCCCACAAGCACGCCTCATCAATATATCTCTTTAATTATTCTCCCCATCTGCTCCACACCCAACACACAAAACATGATCACTCATGTTCCCATACCTCTACCCCCTTACCGCCCACAGTTTACCTAGCATATCTATTCTATTTCACCTTCCCAGGGACATTCATGAGTCTCTCTTTGGGGCTTCCTTATTACCTAGCTTTTCTGCTGCTGTTAATTGTAGCTTGGTTATCCTTTACATTTTAGCTAAAGTCCATTTATGAGTGAGTATATACCTTGTTTGTCTTTCTGTGTCAGGGCTATCTCATTGAGGATCATATTTTCTAGTTTCATCCATTTGCCTGAAAAATCTCATAATGTTATTGCTTTTTTCATATCTGAGTAATACTACATTGGGTAAATCTACCACATTTTTTTCTATGTATTTTTTTCATTAGGGGCATCTAGGTTTTTTGTTGTTGTTGTTGTTCTGTTGTTGTTATTTTTTGTTTTGTTTTATTTTTAACCAGATCCTGGTTATTACAATTAATGCTGTTACAAACATAGCTGAGTAACTGTCATTGTGGTATGATTGAGCATCTTTTCGGTATATATACATATATATATATATATATATATATATATATATATATATATATATATATATATATATATATATATATATATATATATCCAAGACTGGTGTAGCTAGGTCTTGAGGTCAATTAACTCCCAATTTTCTGAGAAGTCACCATCCTGATTTCCAAAATGGCTGTATGAGTTTATATTTCCACCAGCAGTGGAGGAATGTTTCCCTTGCTCCCTATCCTCTGCAGCACAGGCTCTTGGTGTTTTTTTAGCTTAGCTTTTCTGACAGATATAAGATGATATCTTCGAGTCATTTTGATTTACATTTTCCTGCTGGCTAAGGATGTTGAAAAATTCTTTAAGTGTACCTCAATCATTTGCAATTTTACCATTGAGAATTCTCTGTTCAAATGTTCACCCCATTTTAATTGTAATATTTGGTATTTTGATGTCTAGTTTCTTGAGTTCTTTATATATTATAGAGATCAGCCCTCTGTCAGATGTGGGGTTGGTAAAAATCATTTGCCATTCTGTCGGCTGTCATTCTTTTCCTATTGAGAGTATCCTGTGTTTTACAAAAACTTTCCAGTTTCAAGAGGTCCATTTTATTAATTGTCTATCTCTGAGTCTATGTTACAGGTGTTATATTCAGAAAGTTGTCTCCTGTGCCAGTGTATTCAAGGCTCCTTCCCACCTTCTCTTTTAATAGGTTAACTGGAATTCAATTTATGTTGAGGTCTTCAATCCATTTAGATTTGAGTTTTGTGGATGAGAATAGATCCATTTGCATTCTTCTACATAGCAACATGTGGTTACACAAGCACCATTTATTTTTTGAAAATGCTTTTTATTTACATTGCATAATTTTGGCTTCTTTGTCAAAAATAAGTTGCTCATAGGTGTGTTTATTTATGTCATGGACTTCAATTGAATTCCATTGTTTCACCTGTCTGTTTTTATTCTAATACCATGATCTTTTTACTGCTATAGCTCTATAATAGAGCTTGAAGTCAGAGAAGCTGATTCCTCTGGAAGTTCCTTTATTATAGAAGATTGTTTTAGTTTTTCTGGGATTTTGTATTTCCATATGAAGTTGAGTATTGCTCTTTCAAGGTATGTGAAGAATTGTGTTGGGATTTTGATGGGGATTGTATTGAGTCTGTAGATTGCTTTTGGTATAATTACCATTTTTGCTATGTCAATCCTACTGATCCATGAACATGGGAGATCTTTACATTTTCTTGTATCTTCCTTAATTTCTTTCTGCAAAGTGTTAAAGTTCTTGCCGTACAGGTCTTTCACTTGCTTCATTAGAATTACTGCAAGATATTTTATATTATGTGTTGTTATTGTAAAAGATTTGGTGTTGTTAATTGTTTTACACTTTTAATACTTTTAGCTTTTGGGGAAAAGGGCCTGCCAGCCAGTTCCCAAATAAAGCACACATGGAGTCTCATTTTTTTTTCTCATAAATGCCCAGTCTTAGCTTGACTTGTTTCTAGCCAGCTTTCCTTAAATTAATTACTACATCTGCCTTTAGCCTCTGGGCTTTTTCCCTTTTCTACTTCTATAATCGGACTTTCACTGTTTTTTACATCTTTTTTTTTTTACTTTATAAATAATACCAGTCAAAATTTCCACTTTCTCCCCTCCTCCCTCTTCTGTCCCACTCCCCCTCTTACCTACTCCTTGTCTGACTGTTTTGCTGGGGCACTGGTCTCTTCTTTTCCAGCTCATTATTCTCTCTTCTTCTCCTTCCAGCTTTCTCCTACTATTTATTCTCTTTGCCTGACAGCCCTGTCTATTTTTTCTCCTGCCATGCAATATGCTTTTCAGGTCTTTATTAGACAATCAGGAGTTTTAGACAGATGAAGAATCACAGCTTCACAGAGTTAAACAAATACAACATGATAGAATATAGCATATCTGAGAGGGATATTGTTTTTTTTTTGTGTGTGTTTATCTGTATCCAGCCCCATTACTGAAGATCAGTTGTAGGAGTTGCTAGGTTGGGGTCATTTATGTATGCTATCATACTATATGGAAATATCAAAAGTTTGACATCTTCCTTCCCAATTTGTATCCCGTTGATCTTTTTTTGTTGTTTTAGGGATCTAGCTAGAACTTTGAATTCTATATTGAGTAGATATGGAGGGAGTGGACAGCCTTCTCTTGTTCCTGCCTTTAGTGAAATTGTTTTGAGTTTTTCTACATTTTATTTGAGATTGGCTGTTGGCTTGCTACATATTGCTTTTATTATGTTTAGGTATGCTTATTGTATACCTAATCTCTTTAAGACCTTTATTAACATGAAGGTGTGCTGGATTTTGTCAAAGGAATTTTTAGCATCTAATGAGATGATCATGTGGGTCTTTTCCTTCAATTTGTTTATATGATGGATTGCATTAAAAGATTATTGTAGGTTGAACCATCCCTGCATTTTGGAATGCAATTTATTTCATAAAAGGGATGATTATTTTCATATTTGTTGATTGAGCTTGTCAATATTCTATTGAGTATTTTTACATCAAGGTTCATAAGGGAGATTCATTTGTAATTCTCTTTCTTTGTTACATCTTTGTGTGGTTTGGGTATCAAGGAAACTGTAGCCTCATAAAAAGAATTTGACAATATCCCTTCCATTTCTAATGTGTGAAAAATTTGAGGAGTATTGGTATTAGCTCTTCTTTGAAATTCTGGTAGAATTCAGTGATGAATTCTTCTCGACCTGGTCTTTTATTGGTTGGGAGACTTTTAATGATTTCTTCTACCAGCTTAGGGGTTACGGGTCTACTTGGAACTTATCTTGATTTAACTTTGGTATGTGGTAAGTACAAAGAAAATTCTCTAACTATTTCTTTTAGATTTTTCAAAATATGTGAGTACAGATTTTTGAAGTAACACCTAAGATTCTCTGAATATCCTCAGTGTTATGTCCCACTTTTAATTTCTGATTTTGTTAGTTTAGATTTTCTTTCTCTGTCTTTTGAATAGTTTGGATGAGGGTTTGTCTATCCTGTTGATTTTCTCAAAGAACAAATGCTTTGTTTCATTGATTCTTTGTATTATTCTCATTGTTTCCATTTTATTGACTTAAGTCCAGAGTTTGATTATTTTCTCCTGAATAATCCTCATGGGTAAATTTGCTTATTTTTTTTCTAGAGTTTTCAGTTGTGCTGTTAAGTCAAACAAGTGAGATTTTTTGCAAATCCTTTTCTAGGCACTTAGTGCTATGACGTTTCCTCTTAGTAGTTCTTTTATAGTGTTCTAACAGTTTGGGTATGGTGTGGATTTATTTTCATTGAATTCTAGGAAGACTTTAAGTTCTTTTTATTTCTTCAGCTTCCAAGAATATGAATTTTTTCTATAGTTTGAGTTATGATGAAACTCAGAATTTAACCCATGGTGATTTGATAAGATATAGGGGGTTATTCCAATTTTATTGTTTCTGTTGAGATTTTCTCTGTGGTCAGTTTTAGAGAAGGTTTCATGGGATGCTGAGAGGAAAATATATTCTTTTATGTTTGGGTGAAACGTTTTGTCAATGCCTATTAAGTCAATTTGAGTCACAACATTTATCACTTCCCTTGTTTCTCTGTTAAGTTCCCAGCTGGTAGACTTGTTCATTGGTGAAAGTAGGGTGTTGATGTCTTGCACTGCATGTGTGGGTTTAGATGTGTGATTTAAGCTCTAGTAATATTTCTTTTACAAATATGGGTGTACTTGTATTTGGGTCATAGGTTTCAGAATTGAGACTTCATACTGATGGATTTTTCCTTTGATGAATACAAAATGCCCTTCTCCATATCTTTGGATTAATATTAGTTTGATGTACTTTGTCTTGATATTTGTAGAGCTATACTGGCTTGCTTCTTACATTCATTTGATTGGAAGATCTTTTCCCAACCCTTTACTCTGAGGTAATATCTGTCTTTGATATTCAGTTTGAAGAATCTTAAGGTAATTTAATTCAGTTATGTAAGACTGTACCTTACTCTTACACATGACCATCCCAGGATATATGTATTTAGATTATTTTTATTTAAGGTGAAGTCTAGTTATTACAAGGAACTCTGCAGATGATTATAAATGCGGAGTTAGGATTAAGTAAATCTGCCTTTTGTGACCTTATTCAAGAAAAAAAAAATTTATTCTTAGGATCTAGTTTTATTTCTTTAACCTTTTATGTTAGCTTTCTGATTGAGGAATAATCAGCCAGTTGCTGTTATTCTATTTTAATTCAGTGTGTAGAACACCAATCTGCACTTACATGTTAAAGTCTGTCAAGTACTCATGCTAAACTGCTAATTGGTATTTTATTTTGTCATCTTACTTGAAAAATTCACAAACCATCCATGTTTGTTTTGGTTTTTCTGTATTATAATTCTCTGTACTTTAGGGACATCATTCTACTTTCTCAGAAGAGGAACAGTGAGAAAAATGGTGGGAGATTGCAGAATGGACCTGAGTCTTAATTTAAGTAATTTTCCCCACTATGTCTATTAAATAATGGTGAGTGGATCATTATTTTTTATATTGTCTTATCAACTTTCAAAATGTTAAGTGTTTCTAATTAAAATCAGTTAAACTAGATTCAATAAAACTGATGGTGTTTATTCTTAAGCACATTGCCACATAATGTCTGTCCTAAATCTGACATCTGTGTTCCACTAATAGAGAAGATAGGAGAACCATGACTCTTTACATCTCAAATCATTGGCATATTACGTTTTTTTGTCATTATAATACTTTCCCAAATCTCAAGGATTTTCACAGTTAAACAAACTTAAAAATTTTTACTATTATGAAAATGCCAATGTGGAGTGCAAGAAGATCATAGGGCCTTTAAGGGCCAGATCAGCACCTTTTCAAGACTGAGTCTTACAAACGATGAATGTTGAAAGTTTGGTTATGGTACAGAAGCTTGGGTAGGTGAAGCACTTTCCAATGGTAAGAAGAGGCATCCAAATGTTAAATGTTTTAATTGTGGAAAAATGGGACATTTCAAACGAGATTGTAGACAAAAGAATTTCAGGTATACTAACTCTTATGGGAATAATGGTAACAGGAGGCCTCAACCTTTAGGCTTATGTAGGAGATGTGAAAAATGCAGACACTGGACTAACAAATGTAGATCAATACGGGATGTGCAAGGCAACCTGTTACCATTGGGAAATGGAATGGGGCCCTCCTGCAGGCCCCGATGCCTATTCAGCAGGCTCCTATACATATGGCTCATATGGCTCAACCACTCCCAATTACTATGGAGAATGTGTCTCATCAGTAAAATTAGAAGGCCCCACTCCTACTGTCAATAGCAATGATGGTTTGACTAATGAAAGGAATATGGATAATGAACAAAAAAATTTAATGGATAAGAGAAAATGTGTATTCTGGCAGACATCCATAAATGAACAGAGACCACAGTTGAGGGTTTGCATGAATGAAATTTATATTCAAGGCCTGCTGGACACAGGTGCAGATGTAAGTATAATTACCCTGAGATCTTGGCATCCAAGTTGGCCCCTTCAGGAAGTAGATGTTCAGTTCATGGGAATTGGAACCTTGTCTCGAGTAAGACAGCACAAGATGGGTAAAATGCATAGGGCTAGAAGGGCAAATAGGAAAACTAAGGCCATATGTAGCTGATATTACAGTGAATTCATGGGGCCGTGATCTATTACAACAATGGAATACCGAGATTAACATTCCTGCTGCCTCTAGAGCTTATATTCCTAAGGAAAATGTTACAAGACTTTACAGATAGCAAAATCTGGCCATCAGAGCTGTATAAGAAAATAAGGCATTTGAGAACTTTTCAAATATTCCAACAGCCCTGCCTTTAACATGGTTGTCTGAGAAGCCAATATGGGTCAATCAATGGCCTCTGGCTGACGAAAAGTTACAGGCTTTAGAACAGCTGGTATAGGAACAGTTAGACGCTCACCACATAGAAGAATCTACCAGCCCTTGGAACTCTCCTGTATTTGTTCTCAAGAAGAAATCTGGTAAATGGAGAATGGTGACAGATTTCAGAGCTATCAAAAAGGTTATTCAACCTATGGGCTCTCTACAATCTGGAATTCCTCTGCCCTCTTTATTACAAAAAGGATGGCCTTTAATGGTTATTGACTTGAAGGATTCCTTTTTTACTATACCTCTACAGGAGAAAGATAGAGAAAAATTTGCTTTTACAGTGCCTACTTATAATAACTCTCAGTCTACCAAGAGATACCAATGGACTGTCTTACCCCAAGGTATGCTGAACTCCTCCGCCTTGTGTCAATATTTTGTATGTCAGCCAGTAGAAATAATACATAAGCAATTTCCTAAGTCTCTAATTTATCATTATATGGATGACATATTGTTATCTGATTCAAATACAGATACCTTAGAAAGGATGTTTGAGGAGGTCAAGTTAATTTTACTTAAATGGGGTCTACAACTTGCTCCTGAGAAGATTCAGAGGGGAGATTCTGTTAATTATTTAGGTTACAGAATTGGTTTACCAAAAAATCAAGATGCAAAAGGTGCAAATAAGAAGAGATCAGTTGCGAACTCTTAATGACTTTCAAAGACTATTAGGGGACATTTCCAGCCTATGACCGGCTGTTGGGATAACACCTGATTTGATAATGCATCTAAATAAGACTTTGGATTATGATAAAGATTTGAACAGTCCTATAAAGTTATCTGCTGAGGCAGAGAAGGAACTAATAATGATTGAGGAAAAATTACAGAAGGCAACTGTTGATAGGGTAAATCCAGAGCTGAGTTGTATTCTGGTTATATTGCCTTCCAGAATTCCTACAGGAATTTTAATGCGGAGAGATGATATTATCTTAGAATGGATCTCCTTACCACATAAGACAAGTAAAAAATTAAAAACTTATGTAGAAAAGGTTTTTGAATTGATTATAAAGGGCAAACTAAGACTTCGTCAACTACCAGGCATAGACCCAGAAGAAATTATAGTGCCTTTCAATGCTGAGGAAATAAGAAAGCTATGGGAAGATAATGAACCACAGCAAAGAGTTTGTGCTATTTTTTGGGGAGAAATTAATAGCAACTATCCCAAAAGTGATAGGCTTAACTTTTAAAGAGAACTTCATGGATTCTTCCTCTGATTGTGCATGATGTCCCAATAACTGAAGCTCACACGTTCTATACTGATGCCAATAAGTCAGATAAGTCTGGTTACAAATCAGATGAATTGAGTAAGGTGGAACAAAGTCCTTATAGTTCTGTCCAGAAGGCATAATTATATGCTATCCTAATGGTACTAAGGGATTTTATAGAACCTCTTAACATTGTTACTGAATCACAGTATGCGAAAAGAGTTATCTTGCATATTGAAATGGCTGGATTTATACTGAGATGATACAGAATTGACTTTATTGTTTATCCAGGTTCAAGACATTATCAAAAATAGGCTTTTTCCTATGTACATAACACAATCTGATCCCATATGGGTCTGCCAGGTCCTCTAGCACAAGGTAATGCAGAAAATGATCAATTATTGATTGGAAGTGTGCTATAAGCCTCAGGTTTTCATAAAAAACATCACGTCAAGAGCAAAGGTCTAAAGAAAGTGTTTTCCATTACATGGCAACAAGGAAAAGAGATTATAAATAGATGCCCTACTTTCTCTTTTTATAACCAGACACCATTACCTGCAGGGACTAACCCTAAGGGTTCTCAAAGGAATGAAATCTGGCAGATGGATGTGTTTCACTTTGCAGAATTTTGGAAACTGAAATATGTGCATCGCACCATTGACATGTATTCAGGCTTTCAGGGGGCAACTGTGTTAAGCTCTGA
>JAQHUG010000359.1:307855-324394 GCA_028555095.1 Dicrostonyx torquatus
GTTATATGTAATTTTACTATGTTAAAATGAAAGCCTTTCTTTTTTGTTTAAACAGAAAAAGGGGAAATGAAGGAGGGTTCATCTATATTTCTGTGCTTTGATTGGTTATATAAAAAAGCTGCCTGGGCCATTTGATAGGGCAGGACTTAGTTAGGCCGGGAAAAGAAAAGAGGACGCTGGGAAGAAGACTGGGTCAGAGCCAGTCGCCATGAAGCCCCTGCCGCAGATGGATGTATCTTAGAACAGTCCGATAAGATCACCACCTTGTGGTGACATACAGACTTTTATAATGGGTTAGTTTAGATGTGAGAGGTAGCCAAGAAAATGCTAGAGATAATGGGCAAGGGAGTATTTGAATTAATACAGTTCTCATGTGGTTATTTCGGGTGCAGGCGACCAGCAGCTGAGCGGGCCAGGGACTGGCGGCTGGTGGCTGGAGAACATAACCCACACCTCTACCCCCAATTACAACAAACAAGTGCATACCAAAGACTAATAAAGGAAGTTTACAATTCAATAGCCAATATCAAATTAAATGGTAAGAAATCCAAAGCATTTCCACTAAATTAGGAACAAGACATAGCTGCCCACCCTCATATGCATGTGGAATAATTCTTTATACTGTGTGAATATATGTTGCTATGATTGGTTTAAATAAGAAGCTGAATGGACAAAAGCTAGACAGGATAAAGTTAGGCATGAGAACCAAACTAAGAAAACTGGGAAAAAGAAAGGTGGATTCTGATGAATCACAAGCCAGACATGGAGAGAAAACAGTAGGTACAAGATGAAAGAGATGGCAAAAATGTAGATTAATTAAAATGATTTAACTTAAGGTATAAGAGTTAGCTAGTTACAAGCCTGAGGTACTGGTCAAGATTTTATACTTAAGAATAAGTCTCCCTGTTGTGATTTGGGAGCTGGCTGGTGGGACAGAAAAATCTGCTAATAAATAACGCCCAACATCTGGACACGTATATCCACACAAGACCTGAGAAAGCATAAAAAGGATCTAAACACACTAAAACAGATCCAAACTCGTCTTCCTCCTGTTGTTTCTCTCATGTCTGTCACAGGACAGAAACATGCCGCATGGTGGATTCCACAGTGTAGCATGGGATGTGTAGCAGAGAGGTATCTCCCAGATGGTGGCCATGGACTTGAGCCATCAGCATGAGCTCCAACAGACTACTACATGGCAGGTTTGGGCTTTTTCTTATTCAGACAGAAAAGGTTACAGAAGTTCAGTAAAAACAGATACAAATGTAAAGAAACTCTAAAGAGGTTACAGTTTTTAAAAGTGTGCAAAGGCAGGGTGTGAATCTGGGACCTCTGAGGGAATAGGCAGGCTACAGGGCTAGGCATGAGTCTGGGACCTCAGAGGGAATAGGCTTGAACCAGGACCTCTGTGGGTCTGGGCATTGTTCTGGGATATCAAAAGGAATAGGAAGGAACCTGAAACCTTTGCAGATCAAGCATGAGTCTGGGACCTCAGAGGAAGTAAGCTTGAGCCAGATCTTCTGTGGTTCTGGACATACCTGAGCGTGGGAACTCTGAGGCAGTATACAGGAACCAGAGACCTTTGCAGGACCAACTCTAAGCCAGGGACTTCTGCAGGAAGAGATCCAGACCAGGATTTACAGAAAGAGGTCACAGCCGGTAACCTAGACCAAAGTAGGCTTGAGACAGCAAACTCCAAGGGAGTGGAACAAAGCCCAGGAGCGATCTGAGCTTTGTGTTCAATGGCACCTAGAAGATTAATCAACAAAATCTCAGACAGCCCCAACCACATCAATTAGAGAAGAAGATAAGTAGAAAAGGTAAGAACACATGCAAGACCACAAAGAGCAACAGAACACCAGTAAAACCCAAAGACCCTACAACAGCAGAACTTGAACAACCAAATATAGATGAAGCAGAAGAAACAGACCTAAAAAATAATTTCAGGAGAATGTTTGAAACTCTTAAAGAGGAAATGAGAAATTTCCACAAAGAAATGGAGGAAAAGAAAAACAAAAAATTGGAAGACATCAGCAAATCCCTTAAAGAAAAAGTAATGAATCGTATGAAAGAAACTATTCAAGAACTGGAAACTGAAATAGAGACAAGAAAGAAAATAAAATCTGAAAGAATTATAAAAACAGAAATCATGAGAAAACAATCAGGAACCATAAATGCAAGCATGAACAGCTGAATAAAAGAGATAGGAGAGAGAATCTCAAGCACTGAAGATACAATAGAGGAAATAGACTCATCAGTTAAAGAAAACATTAATTCTAACAAAAGCTTATGCCAAAATATCCAGGAAATATGGGACACCATGAAAAGGCCAAATCTAAGAATAATAGGTATAGAAGGAGAAGAAATTCAAATGCAAAATACATATATTTAAAAATAATCGAAGAAAAATTTTCCAACTTAAATAAAGATATGACTATGAAGATACAAGAAGCTTACAGAACACCAAATAGACTGGATTTTAAAAAAAGACCCCTCACCAGATAATAATCAAAACACTAAACATACAGAGTAAAGAAAGAATATTAAGAGCTGCAAAGGAAAAAGGGCAAGTAAGATATAATGGTAGACATATCAGAATTACACCTGACTTCTCATTGCAGACAATAAAAGCCAGAAAGTCATGGTTAAGCATTATGCAGAAATTAAGAAACCATGGATGCCAGCCAAGACCACTTTACACAGCAAAATTTTCAATCACCATAGAAGGACAAAACCATATATTCTATGAGAAAAATAGATTTAACCAATACCTAGCCACAAACTCAGTCCTATAAAAAATATTAGAAAGAAAACTCCAACCCAAGCAAGTTGGCTACACCAACAGAAGCACAGAAAATTTACAGTATCCTAGGAGCAAATCCCAAAGAAGGGACAAGCACACAAATTAACATCACCAAAAATGACAACTAAATTAACAGGAGATAGCAATCACTGTTCATTAATATCTCTTAATCTAAATGGACTCAACTCACTTATAAAAAGGCACAGGCTAACAGATTGGATACGAAAACAGAATCCATCCTTCTTCTGCATATAAGAAATAAACCTCAACATCAAAGACAGGCACCTCAGAGTAAAGGGTTGGAGAAAATATTTCAATCAAATGGACCTAAGAAAAAAGCAGGTGCAGCTATCCTAATATCTAACAAAAAAGACATCAAGCTAAAATAAATCAAAAGAGACAAAGAAGGTTATTACATATTAGTCACTGGAAAAATCCAACAAGAAGAAATCTCAATACTGAACAACTATGCCTCAAATACAAAGGCACCCTCATATCTAAAAGAAACAATTCTAAAGCTTAAGTCACACATTAAACCACACACACACTAAAACAGGGAGACTTCAGTACCCTTTCACCACTGGATAGTTCAGTCCGACAAAAAATAAAGAAAGAAATAAAGGAACCAACAGAGGTTATGACTCAAATGGACTTAACAGATAATCTATAGAACATTCCACCCAAACAGGAGGGAATATACCTTCTTCCCACCACCTCATAAAACCTTCTAAAAAATTGACCTCATACTCATTAACAAAGAAAACCTCAACAATTACAAAAAAAAAATTGGAAAAACCCAATGTACCGTATCAGATCGCCATAGAAGTCAACAACAATGCTAATTCCAGAAAACCCACAAACACATAGAAATTAAACAATGCTCACCTGAATCAACAATGGATTAAGGAAGAAATAAAGGGACAAATTAAAGACTTCCTAAAATTCAATGAAAATGACCACACAACATACCCAAATTTATGGGAAACAAGGAAAGCAGTGTTAAGAGGAAAGTTCATAGCACTAAATGTCTACATAAAGAAGCTGGAAAAATCCCACACTAGTAAATTAACAAAACATTTGAAAACTTTAGAACAAAAAGAAGCAAACTCACCTAAGAGAGGTAGATGGGAAAAAATAATCAAATTGAGAGCTGAAACAAAGAAAACAATTCAGAGAATCAATGAGACAAAAAGATGGTTCTTTGAGAAAATCAGCAAAATAGACAAACATATATCCAAACTAACCAAAAGACAGAGATAGAATATCCAAATTACCAAAATCAGAAATGAAAAGTGAGATATAACAGACATTGAGTAAATACAGAAATTCATCAGGTCATATTTCAAACGCCTGTAATCCATAAAAATGGAAAACTTAAAGAAAATGGGCAACTTACTGGATAAATATCACCAAAATCAAATCAAGACAAGATAAGCAGATTTAAACAGACATATAACTGCTAAAAAAATAGAAACAGTCATCAAAAGTCTCCCAACCAAAAAAGTCCAGGACCAGATGTTTTCAGCTCAGAATTCTACAAAATTTTGAAAGAAGAATGAATACGAATACTCCTCAAATTATTCCACACAATAGAAACAGAAGGAACATTGCCAAACACTTTTTATGAGGCTACAATTACCCTGATACCCAAACCACAGAAAGACATTACTAAGAAGGAGAATTACAGAACAATTTCACTCATGACCACTGTTGCAAAAATACTAAATAAAATACTGGCAAATCTAATCCAAGAACACATAAGAACCATCACCCACCATGATCAAGTTGGCTTCATCCCAGAGATGCAGGGATGGTTCAACATATGAAAATCTGTCAATGTAATCCACCATATAAACAAACTGAAAAATAAAAAGCACATGATCATCTCATTAGAAGCTGAAAAGCTTTAGAAAAAATATAACATCCCTTCATGATAGTGGTATTGGGGAAAGCAGGGATAAAAGGAACATAACTAAACATAAAAAGGCAATATACAGCAAGCCAACAACCAACATCAAATTAAATGGAGGAAAACTCCCAGTGATTCCACTGAAATCAGGAACAAGACAAGGTTTTCCACTCTCTCCATATATGTACAATATAGTTCTTGCTTCCTAGCTAGAGCAATAAGACACCAAAAGGAGATCAAGAGGATACAAATACGAAAAGAAGTCAAACACTCACTGTTTGCTGATGATATGATAGTTTACATAAGTGATCCTAAAAATTCTATCAAGGAACTTCCATAACTCATGAACACTTTCAATAATGTAGCAGGATACAAGATTAACTAAAAAACTCAGTATCCCTCCTGTACACAGATGATAAAAGAAAGAAATGTTAAAAAAGAAATCAGAGAAACAAAACCTTTCACAATAGCCACGGATAGCATAAAATATCTTGGAGTTACTCTAACCAAACAAGTAGAAGACTTGTGTGACAAGAACTTTAAATCTTTGAAGAAAGAAAGTGAGGAAGACACCAGAAAGTGGAAAGATCTCTCATGCTCTTGGGTAGGCAGAATTAACATAGTAAAAATGGCAATCTTACCAAAAGAAATCTATAGATTCAACACAATGCCCATCAAATTCCCAGCAAAATTCTTCACAGACCTTGAAAGAACGGTACTCAACTTCATATGGAAAAACAAAAAACCCAGGATAGCCAAAACAGTCCTGTAAAGTAAAAGAACTTCTGGAGGCATCACAGTCCCTGATTTTAAACTCTACAACAGAGCTCCAGTACTGAAAACATCCACGTATTGGAAAAAAAAAAAACAGAAAGGAGGACCAATGGAAACCAAATAGAAGATGCATATATTAATCCACACACCATCAAAGACCTGATTTTGGACAAAGAAGCAAAAAATATGAAATGCAAAAAAGCATATTTAACAAGTTGTGCTGGCATAGCTGGATATCAACATGTAGAAGAATGAAAATAGACCTACATCTATCACCATGCACAAAACTCAAGTCCAAATGGATCAAAAACCTCAATATAAACCAGCCACACTGAACCCTATAGAATACAAAGTGAGAAGTACACTTGAATGCATTGGCACAGGGAATCACTTTCTAAATATAACCCAAGCAGCACAGACACTGAGAGAAACAATTGATAAATGGGGCCTCTTGAAACTGAAAAGCTTCTGTAAAGCAAAGGACATTGTCAACAAGACAAAACGACAGCCTACAGAATGGGAAAAAAATCTTCACCTAACCCCACAACAGACAGAGTTCTAATCTCCAAAATATACAAAGAACTCAAGAAATTGGTCATCAAAATAACATATAATCCAATAAAAAATGGAGTACAGACCTAAACAGAGAACTCTCAAAAGAGGAATCTAAAATGGCTGAAAGACATTTTAAGAAAATGTTCAGCATTCTTAGTCATCAGGGATATGCAAATCAAAACAACTCTGAGATTCCATCTTATACGTGTAAGAATGGGCAAGATCAAAAACACTGATGACAACTTATACTGGAGAGGGTGTGTGGAAAAGGGAGCACTTCTGCATTGCTGGTGGGAACGCAAGCTGGTACAGCCCCTTTGCATGTCACTGTGGCGACTTCTCAGGAAATTTGGAAAAAAAAAACTTCCTCAAGACCCAGTAATACCACTTTTGGGTATATATCCAAAGGATGCTCAATCATGCCACAAGGACATGTGCTCAACTATGTTCATAGCAGCTTTGTCATAGCCAGAAACTGTAAACAACCTAAATGGCCTCGACTGAAGAATGGATGAAGAAAATGTGGTAATTTAAACAATGGAGTACTACAGAGCAGAAAAAATAATGACATCTTGAATTTTGCAGGAAAATGGGTGGAGCTAGAAAATGTTATTTTGAGTGATGTTACCCAGACCAGAAAGATAATTATCACAAGTACTTACTCACAATGTGGTTTTTAAACATAAAGAAAAGAAAAGCAGCCTACAAACCAAAACCCCAAAGAACCGAGGCAACAATGAGGACATTAAGAGTGACTTACCTAGATCTAATCTACATGGAAAGTAGAAAAAGACAAGATTTCCTAAGTAAATTGGGAGATTGGAGACCTTGGGGAAAGATTGAAGCGGGAGGGTAGAGGCAGGGAGGGGAGCACCGAAAAATGTAGAGCTCAATAAAAATCAATAAAAAAAGGAGAAAAAGAAAAAAATGTACTAAGTCTTGGGAGAAAAAAGAAAAAGGGTATAGTCAGTCAATATAGATACACACATATATTTACATACATTGTTTTAAATATTATATATATATAGTTTTAAATAAAGTACTTAAAAAGGAATAGGACAAAAATATAATAAGCCACATAAAAATGAGATTCTTTATGTTAGTGTGTTGTCTTTAGAGTTTTCTGATTTTTAATAAAGAAACAGCAGCTGCTAACACATATTGAATTATGAATCTGACTCATAAAACTACCCTATGTCTTTTAAAAATGTCTTGACTTCAAAATGAAAGGCAAAAGATATGCTACTTTGGGGAAGAAATTATGCTTTTATTTCCACAGGAAATGAGAAACTGTGGATTCATTCCAGATTGATATGGATCAGATTTTATTGAGGAATATCTCCTGAAAATCTTGGCTACAGACATAAAGAAATAATCCTAGAAAAACTACAAGACATGCAGTGTGTCTTTTACCTGATCAAACACAAAACCAAAAAAATTATCTTTTGCTAACTTGTGTGCAACATGCAGTCTATACTTATACTGATACACATATCTATGGTACCTTTAAAAGTTTATGTATTTTCAGAATGTGTGTACCAGATACCAATGAAAATGGACCACCCAGGTCATCCAGCATCTCAAAATGCCTCTGGTACAGTCTTTTTAGAATTCTGGACCCAGACCCGCTTCAAGGCTACTTGCTGAGATGATCCAGCCTCATAGAATACTTTTCAAGGCTTAACAATTATCATGATTTTATCAAGGTTTCCTCAAAGAATTCAGCACCCCCAGACAAAGGAAATCAGTTTAGAAAAAGCAATGACTGTGCTTCTAAAAATGGGTTATAGATGTTTGTTTTCATTAAGGGGGTTGGTAATGAGTTGTTATGGGCCACAGTAAAAAAAGGGCTAACCAAAAGAATTAAATGAAAAGATCTATTTCTAGAGTAAAAATGGGGAAATAACATAGGAATGATAGGAAAAATGTAGATTATTGAACCTACTTTAATCAAAATAACAACTATTAATCTCAAAATATTTTATATATTAGTATGGAGTTTGGAAAAGCTAATAAAATTCTAAAGCTATTTTTGAAATACTATATGTATATTTCTACACTTGTTTGGAGTATTGTGTTTATGACACTCACTTAATAATGCAATATATAATTTAAAATACAGATTAACACTTAGTGATCTATAATAGTCAAAATTTATATTCTTGTTTGATATGCTTTCAAAGACATACACAAATATTTAGATAGATGATAGATTGATACATACATACATACATACATACATACATAGATTTGTCTCCAATCATTTTAACATTCTACAGAATATGGCATTTAATATGTTTAATAAACTAAGGTTTATAATGACAGTGAGACACATCTTCTCTTGACAACACCAATCTACTTCAAAAAAAGATAATGGACATCAAAGAACCTCTATATGGGACTTAATTCTTTTATGGCAAAAGGAGCCATTTGGGTAAATAAATTACCCATGCATCAATTGTTGACAGTACACTGTCCAAACTGGTCCATCAAGATGCAAAAGAAGGTGACTGGCAAGTTTTGCCAAGAAAATGTAAGACAATCATTCAAAATTTTCTGCTTCTTAAAAATTTCTGTCAAGTATACTGTACTAGGCCTATAAGCTAAGTTGGATGACCCAATGTCACATAAGAACATTGGATGACTGACCAAGCTGCCTGCTGTCTACATCATTAAGCAATATTATACCCTTCTGGGATCTTTGAGGGAGTTAGACTAAATGATTTAGCTTACAGTTTCCTTAATTTTGATAAAAAGTAAATTAGGTATAAAACCTTAGACTCATGAAGACAAAATAAACAATATATTTTCTTTAAATTTACCAAGTAAAAATGGATTAGATATTATAAATGTAATACTTACCTGACAATTGTTTTTGTTATGTAAAATTTTACTACATCAAATATCACCTTTTTTAATTAGACAAAAGGAGGAAATATGGAATATTCCTTGACACTGTGTAAATATATGTTGTTGTAATTAGTTTAATAAGGAAGCTGACTGGTGAATAGTTGAGCAGGGTAAGTTAGGCAGGAGTATCAAACAAAGGATACTAGGAAGAGGAAGGGCAGAATCAGAGGAGTTGGGAGCCATATCGGGAGAGGAAAACAGGAGGTGCAAGATGAAAGAGAAGAACACTGTGTAGTAGAATGTAGATTAACATAAATGGGTTAATTTAAGTTGTAAGAATTAGCCAGTAACAAGCCTGAGGTTTTTCCAAAGCATTTATCATTAATATTAAAAACACTTTGTGGTTATTTGTGATTACCTATTAAAACACAGAGACACTCTTACTACACATGTGTATTCAATACAGTATTTGGAGTTCTAATTTTATAAATAGGACAACTAAAAGCAACCAAGTGTATAGAAATTGGAAAAGAAATCAAATTGTTATATTGCTATTTACAGATGATATAATATTATATATAATATTCCACCAGGGGATTCATACTGCTAATAAACATCTTTAGAGAAGTAGTTGCATACAAGATTAGCTAAAAACAAAAATAGTAGTCCTATTATATACAAATTACAAATTGAAGGAGAAGGAAATAAGAAAAACAACACCTTTCACAACAGTCATATATAATATAAAATATCTTGGAGTGACTCCAACCAATAAGTGTAAGAACTGTATGACAAAACCTCAAGTATTTGGAAAAAATTTGAAAAAGATATCAGAAGATGGAATGATTTCCTGTGTCCATGGATCAGTGCGATTGATATAAGAAAAATGGCCATTCTGCCAAAAGCAATTTACAGATTTAATGCAATTGCAATAAAAATTACAGCACAATTCATTACAGACCTTGAAAGAACAATACTCAATTTCATACGGAAAAAAAAAAAAACACCTGCAGATAGCCAAAGCAATCTTATATAAAAAAGTACCTTCCAGAGGTATCAACATCCTTAATTTAAAGTTGTACAACAGAGATTTTGTAATAAAATTTGCATGGTATTAATATAAAAAGTCTCATTGATCATTAGAATCTAAATCAAAGGACCAAATGTAAATTTGTACACCTATGGGCACTTCTGTTTTGATAAGGAATTCCAAAATCCACAATATATAAAGAATGCATCTTCAACAAATGTTGCTGGTCTAAATGGATGTCTGTTCGTAGAAGAATGCAAATAGATCCATATCTACTACCCTGTATGCATCTCAAGTCCAAGAAGGTCAACTCCTCAATGTAGAACTAGACACCCTAAGCCTGATAGAAGAGATGTGAAGCAAAGGAAACACTACTCCACTGCAGGTGGGAGTGAATACATATACAGCCATTTTGGAAATTATTATGACATTTTTTAAGAAAATTGGGAATTGATATACCTTAAGACCAGGTTATCCCACTCATGGGCATATACCCAAAGGATGCTCCATCCCAAGTACACTTGCTCAATTATGTACAAAGCAGTTTTATTCATAATATCCAGAAAGCAGAAATAAGGTAGATGTTCCTTAACAGAAGAATGGATAAAGAAAATGTGGTACATTTTCACAATGGAGTATTACTCACCTGTTAGAAACAATGACTTCATGAAATTTACAAGAAAATAAATGAACTAGAAAAAAATTATCCTGAGTGGGTAACCCAGACTCAGAAAAGAAAACATGGTATGTACTTACTTATAAGTGAATATTAGTTTAAAAATAAGAGCTAATAATTCTAATGCCAACTAACCCAGAGAGGCTTAGAAACAAGGAGGATGTAATGGGACACACAAGGATCTTCCCAGGAAGGGAAAGTGGGAAAGATTCCAGCATTAAATTGGGCATAAATGTGGTTGGGATCAAGTTGGGGGTCAGCATGGGGATTTACTGGGGTAAATGACTGGAATTGGGGGCATTTAATTAGTGAAGTAGAAACCTAGTGAAATGGAACTCCATAGAATCTTCAAAAGAAACCCTAGCAAAGACTCTAACAAAGTAATGGTTAACACAGAGTCTAAACTCAACATTTTTAGTAACCATGTAAGTTCCCAAATGTGACAGATGGGAAATCAACTCAGCTACAAACCTTCCAACTACAGTTTTGCTTACTTGTCCTGTGTTCTGGGACTGGAGAATAGCAGAATCATCCTCAAAGAGACCAGAAAGACTTCATCAAGCAACTAATAAGAGCAAATGCAGAGGCCCACAATGAAACATTAGGTGCAGGTCAGGGAGTACTGAAGGGGATGAGGAGGAAGGACTGGAGAAAACAGTGATCAGAGATAATACTAGAACATGGCCTACAAAATCAAATGACCAGGGATTCATGGGAGTTGGAAGATATATAGCCTGTAGGATTTTAACCTAAATCTTCTGCATATATATTATGTTTGAATAGCTTGGTGGGATTCCTAACAGTGGTAGCTGGGGTTGTCAGACTCCTTTGCCTGCGTCTGGGACACGTTCTCTCATACTGGGTTGTCTTGTCTAGTCTTTGCCTTCTCTTATTGAAACCTGTTATGCAGTATTTGATTGATGTTCCTCAGAGGCCTGATTTTTTTCTGAAGGGAATGGTGGAGGTGGGTGTATCTGGGATAGAGGAGAATTGGAGGAGAGACTAGGGGAGGGAGAGGAAACTGCAGATGAAATGTAATATATAAAAAAAGATTAAAATTTAAAAATAAAATGAATTTTAAAAACTCCAAATAATTTGCACAGATATGTAAGTAGAGAAACCTGTGTCCAGGCAGACATGGATGCAGCAGAGAAGAGAGGAAAGCTTTAAAATCAACTAAAGCAATGCCTCTAACCTCCACATCTAATTTGAAATGTTGTTTTTCCTTCTATCAGAGTTCGGAGTTTGGGGAGCATCATAAAGAACTTCAAAATGATTGCCAAGTACTTCAAGAGCTCTTTGAATTCACTTGGTGTTTTCAAGGATTTCCATTTAAAAATTACTTTGTGCAGTAATGTGAGAAACTAAGTGCTTTCCTTTAAGCATCCTAAGCTACAAAATAATCTGTATTGAAATGTGTGGCTTTATATTGCCTTAAAGTTTTGGCATCTTGTTACCTTTCTGAGAACCAAGGTGAATCTTTTATAGATTTTTCTTCTCTCTAGAAGCAGCAGACTCAAAGAATAGAATGCCTGTTTCTAATAAAATTGCAACATGGCTGAATGGATTGGAAGCATTCCCTGTGGACAGAATCATGTCATAAGCTACAAAAAACCCTGTCATCTGGGGTTGAGGATTTAGCTCAATGGTAGAGCACTTGCGTAGCAAGCACAAGGTCCTGGGTTCGGTCCTCAGCTTTGAAAAAAAATACTGCCATTTACACCGACATTATTGAATCTGTCCTCTTTAACAACACGACTGCCCTTACATTTACAGTTGACAGCTCATTCTTTCATCCTCCTTTAGTGTCACATTTAGTAAGTCACTTATCATTTTAATTTCTGTTGGTGTTTTTGCCACAGACCTTTCCTTTCTGCATAACTGCTGCATTTTCTTGAATTGATCTGATCATAAGCCCAGCTTTGTAGACAAAGTACCTGTCAACTTCAACTTAGTTTGCTTCAACAGTCTCATGCTAAATTGCATATTCTTTTATATATGTCACCATGTGTGCCATGTCATTGGTGTGGTTTGCATCTGGCCACATCTGAACCTAGTTCAGACAATTTCAATCAATCACTGGCTTCTATGAGAATGAAGATTTCACTTGTTAAATTTCTGACTCCATCCAGTTGGAAAGAGATTCACATCCTCTGGCTCCAGAATGTCAGAACAACTGTCCTGATCAATGTTATATGCTAAAATGTTGGCCATTAGAGATTTTATCAATGCCTTATTTGTACTTTCATTTTTCTGAGTTAAGTTGATTCCCTCATATCTTTTTTGAAATAAAAAGACTAGTTTTTATCATTAATATGCAGATATAGTTTCTACCACACACACATACACACACATACATACACTGCATCACAAATCAACTACAGAATCATCATTGGTTTATGTCAGTTTGTCTCAGGCTAATATGTACTTCTCAAGGATGAAGTTAATGGAAATTATGGAAGTGGATCTTGTTCAACCCTCATTAAAAATGTCTTAGTTACTTTTCTCAAAGCACTTTTTAATGACTAAATCCACATGTACATGGGATTTTTGTGAAATCATTGAGATTAAGGCTAAATAGGTGATCAGAAATGAAAGCATGAGGAAGTCATGACATAACTAATCCTCATGCTCCTGTTAACATAGCTTCAACTTTATGGTAAATGAATACTTTCTTACTGCTTAAATCTATAAACTAAAGAATATATAATAAAATATAAATATAAACATGCATATATACACATAATTATGGAGGGGTTTATCCAAACTTAAAAGAGGATTTCTATAAATGAGATATATAACTTGGTGCCATTAGAATGTTCTTTTAACAAAACAGAATTATTACTCTAGGAATATAATGAGAGTCTTAACTGGGGATAATAGAAGGTAATGACAAGCAGCAACAAGGTTTGAAATTAAGCATTATTTGGAGTTCATCAACACATGACTGTGGAAATTTTCGACAAATTTGAGATCCAATATATAAAAAAATTAAGAGTGTTATACTTCTATTTTTCTTTTAAAATAATTTTACAACATGATAAATTTCTGAAAAATTATGAGTGGTCAGTAACAGTGCAAAACAATGGAAGGTGAAGTATAAGTGACGAATAGGAAAAAAAACAAAACAAATGATGACACACATCTTACCCAAAACAAAGGCTCTCAGAATATTACAAAATACTATCTTTAAAATTCTAGAAGAAAAGAAATAAATTCCTTAATTTCAGAATTCTTTAATGAGATCGTCTTCCAAAAATGGTAACTATTTTTAACTTTTGTTGCTGTCTTGTTATTGTTTATTTTGTTTTGACAGTTTATGACCCTGTGTTAATAAATATTTCTTAGAAATAATGTCAAAGTACACTATGTAGCAATTTATAAATCATCATTTTTCAAAATTATGAAAGGTGAACATTTAAAACATATAGTAAACATATGTAAAAATACAAAACCAATACAAGGAAAAATAGTTTCAAAGCATGAACCTGGGGAAAGATACATAAAAATAACCAGAATAAGATAATTCTATAATATTAAAAAACTAAGCAGTTATTTTATAAATGTTTTTTGAGTGTGTGATGCTTGATAACATGTGGTACAACAGATGTTATTTGAGTTTCCTTCCATAATCTTTGAATCTACTAAAATGGCCATTTGCTATAAAGGCATAGAGGCTTTGCTCAAATCTGAAACCAAGTAAGCATTTGTAGCATAAATCAGAGGAGTGGTGGATTGATATTTCATATAATTATGCAGGAGATTCTGCATTTACTGATTTAACAAGGTTCTTGCTGAAGGCAGGCCAGCATAATGAGAAATCTCCTGGAAATAATTTGGTCAAATATAGTTATCTATAAAGGCTGGTGAATTCTGGCTAAACTTACTTAGTTGGATTTATGTTAAAATTGGATGCAGTGAAGATGGAGACAAAAGTCTAAAATGGTGAGCCTCATTGAGAAGATGATTTGGAGTAACTGGTTTAATGCTAAATCAACAAGAATTTTTTGTCATCAATGACTAAAATACATAAAGATTACAAAATAGTATGAGAAAATACACTGAGTTTCACTAGTCATTAGGAAATATAAAATTGAAATTACAATTCTATGCCACTAATGGCCTACTAAAATGACAAAAAAAAATTCTGAACAGTACGTACAAAATGTGAAACAAATGGAAACATAGTTTTAGAATGAATGATAAATGGCATAGATACTGTGGAAATAAATGATTTTCACTAAGGCGAAGTCCCTGTTGCTTTGCTGTAAAAAAAAAAAAAGTTATGTAGCACTCTGCAGGTGGTAAAAGGTGAGGCAGTGCTAAGTTATCCCTGAAACTACCCGTCTCTGGAAGAATAGAAAGGAATTGCAGGCCCCCTTTGGCTGAAAAGAAACACCATCTCATAACTACCCACTCTCAAAAAGAGAAAGTTAAAAAAAAAGATTAATCACTCTAAGTTACTCTAAGGTATATAGAAAAATGCCCCAAATCTTTGAAGTTACCTGACTCTTCACAATAACCTGTTACCCAAATATCCAAACATATCAAAATAAAATTAGAAAATACACAAAGTGAACTCAAATGAGAATGCACTACTAAAATTTGTGGGGATTGTACTAAAACAATAAGTAAAAGAAATATGGCTTTTCATTTTTATTTTAGGAAGTAAATAAGTTTTCAAAACAATGACTAAAGCAATGTCTACATATGCAAAACCTTACCTAACTATTTAGAAGCCTCTTAATACATACAAATACATTTACAGGTTTAAAAATGTTTAAATTGAGTTTTCCTCGGTAGTGGTTTGAATGAGAATGCCTCTATGGTTTCATATATTTAAATACTTAGTCCCCAGTTGGTGGCAGTTTGGCAAGCAATAAGAGGCAGAGCCCTGTAGTATGAATTATGTCACTGGGAGTTGGCTTGAAGTTTTAAATGCTTGACACCATTCCAAGTGTGCTACCTTCTGCTTGCAGATAAATATGTAAGTTATTATCTGTTCATACACTATGCATTTGCTCTGCCATCACAGACTCTAATTCTCTGAAATAGAAAGCCCATTTGAATGCTTTCTTGTGAAAGTTGGCTTGCTGCTTTATCACAGCAATAGAAAAGTAACTAATAGTGCACCTTGGGAGCTCAGTCTTTGCTCTGATGTGAATGTGGGTCTCTGCCTCTATCTCCATCCATTGGACAAGATTTTTTTTTAAGTATTCTTTTTTATTATTGTTAAAAGAAAAATTTACATTTACTCCTTTTGTCCCAGGCCCTCCCTCTTCCCCACTACTCCACTGTCCTCCCCCTGCTTCCTTAACATGGGGCAGGATACCCTGCCTTGTGGGAAGCCCAAGGTCCTCCCCCCTCCATCTCAGTCTAAGAAGATGTGCATCCATACAGAATAGGTTCCCAAAAAGCCAATAAATGCAGAAGAGATAGGTCCCTGTGTGTAACATGAGGGCCTGCATGTTGAGGTTACTGTCCTGCTCGGTACCCCGCAGCCAGCAAGCCCGAAAGAAAATCACACAGAGAGTCTACATTAAGTTGTACACTGATTGGCTCATTAGCTCAGTCTTACTATCAGCTCCAATAAATTATACTAACCCGTTGTCAGCCACATGGCCAGTACCTTTTCTCAGCTAGGCTGCTACATGTTGCCTCCTTGGAGATCTGCGCAGGAACGCCAGGGAAGCTTCCTGCTTCCCAAATTTCCTGTTCTCACCTCTATTTCCTGTCTGGTTTTCCTGCCTATACTCCCTGCCTGGCCAATCAGCATTTATTTAAAACATGATTGACAGGATACAGAATTGTCCCGTACCACCTGTGACATTATCATTGGCTTCTCAGTCAGTCCTCACTGGCAGTCACATTCATAGGGTCCAGTTTGGTCATATGCTCATTCAGTCCTGGGCCACCTGGATTTGATGAGCTCCCAATAGATC
>JAQHUG010000359.1:387106-423071 GCA_028555095.1 Dicrostonyx torquatus
ACCTTCTTGGGTTGGGATGAAGGGGGGAGGGCCTTGGACTTTCCACAGGGCAGGGTACCCTGCCCTCTCTTAAGGAAGCAGGGGGAGGGAGGAGGGGTAGTGGCGGTGTGGGAGGGGACTGGGAGAAAGGGCGAAAGTGTAAATTTTTGAATGATAAAAATAAAGGATTATAATAATAAAATTAAAGGTAATTAAAATATTTTAAAAATAACTTACAGGAGTACATCACTGTGTAATCTATGCACATGAGCTGCCTGACTTGTAAGCCTCTGTACCTGTATGCATGTGCTAAAACTCTTTAAAAAGCAAGCTCCATCCAATTCCCTGCTCTCTCTTCCCACTTCCTTTTCTGAGCCAGGTTTCAACAACCCCCTGTCTTCACCCCCTATCAATAAACTTCCATGTGGTTTTGTCATACATTATTATTAATTCTCACCACCACTAAACTATAACAATAAGATCCATGAAGTCAGAGCTTACAACTGTATCAACTCTATCACAAATACAGATTTGCTTCAATGTTATAGAAACAACAAAATGGAACTTTTTGTGAATGTTAAAAGAAAAATATGCAAAACACATCTGAAAAATGCCTGAAAATCAGTGTGTATGTGTTTCTGTGTGGTGTGTACATGTGTGAATGTACTTGCATGCATCTGCTTGAATCCAAGAGAAAATATAATATCTGGGACACAGGAGAAAGGACAACTGGTAGGTTGTTCATCAATGTGAAAATATTTTGGCCTTACTAAGATGTGGTATTATGGGTGAGTACTTGGGAGATACGGAGAAGACTATCTACAATGCTTGCACCAATAGATTGAGTTCTTGGACTTCACAGGTAATAATAGAAGTTTCTGCACCATGTAAGGAAAGGCAGAGACATAACTAGGTACATGGGCCATTTTATGCATTAATGCCAATCTCAAAGGAATCATTTTGAGGTTCCTTTGGAAGGAAAGAGGATATTTCTTGTTCAGTAATGAATGGAGGATTAATGACTTGCTTACCTTTTCCTGTGATAAAAGATGACCCATTTCATTTGAGCAACACTTCAAAAATAGAAATTGCTCTTTTAAGTGAGTGAAGTGAGAATGAAGTTGGGAGTTAGCTATTTTTCTATAAATAGAGAGTGGCAGAGGACACCCTGTGGGAAAGGGTGAATTGTAGCTTTTTTATTGCTTTCACTATCCATGTGTTTGCATTTCTGGACTGTAGAGAACGAAGAAGTATTGAACAAATGTATGTTTAAGACTTCATTTTTTTTGTTTGTTTTTGTGAGACAAGTTTTCTCTGTAGCTTCAGTATCTGTCCTGGAACTAGCTCTTATAGACCACAAGATCCATCTGCCTCTATCTCCTGAGTGCTGGGATTAAAGGCGTGCACCACTACCAAGCAGCTAAGACTTCAGTTTTATTCATGCAACATTTGAATAGTGTGTAAAATACAGCACTCATAAATGCCTTGTGATAAGTTTATGGTTTAGAGTCATTTTCCTAAAGAAAGAGTAAGGAATGTAAAACTTGTGCTATTCTGAATTTTTAGATACAAGTAAGTATGACAAATAACAAGGTATGAGTTTTCCTTTTACCCAGGAAATAAGACAACTGTCACGTATTTGAACAAAAAAATTAGGTTTGCTGCTCTGCCATAGGAAAAGGAAGTATAAATTTATTGAAGTATCTGCTGAATGCTGAGAAATTTAAATGAGAAAATTATACTATTATTAGTATCAATTACTGAAAAAAATGGAACCCTACCATGTCACTAAAATCTTTGATTAATTAAGCCAAGAGGGATCCATCTTGTAGTCACAGGAGTAGTCAGAACTATTCTTTTTTTATATTCTGAATATTTGTATCTTTTGTACATAGCATGAAGATACTTACTGCATACAGAAGTAGGGATTGTGTATTATACAGCCAAACTTTCTGATAACTAACTTAAAGCCACCTGCAGTCAACATTAAAAAAAAATATATTGATTGAAACTCATTTCAATCAATGTAAATCAATGTAATTTAATTCTTTTAATTATGTAGTAGGGAAAAAATACCTTACAGAGTTGATCTCCTTCTCAGTCTCTGAATGAAAGCTATGAAGATAAATAATTGGGCTGTCTATTATTTTGAGACTTACGAAGCAAACTGTCACAGTACATCATTTAAACATCTACTTTCAAGAATAAACTGTCAATTTCCTTAAAGATGTTTATGTCATAGGTATATTTTAGATTGAAATACATAATGCACATATACATATTTTAAGAATAATGTATCCTTTATAGAAATCCAGTACACAAGCATGGTGTAGGAGTTCCTTCTGTTTGTGTGTTGTTTACATTTGTTAATGAATAAAGAAACTGCCTTGGCCTAGCTGATAGGGCAGAACATAGTTAGGTGGATAAAACAGAACTGAATGCTGGGAGGAAGAAGGGTGGAGTGAGAGAAGCCATGGATCCACTGCCTGAGGTGGACGCTGGTTAGAATCTTTCCCTGTAATCCACTGCCATGTGGCGATATACAGATTAATAGAAATGGGTTAAATCAAGATGTGAGAGTTAGCCAATAAGAGGCTGGAGATAATGAGCCAAGCAGTGATTTAATTAACACAATTTCTGTGTGGTTATTTCAGGGCTAAGCAAGGCGGGTGGCCAGGATGAACAAGTGTGCCCTCCTCCATGCAACACAAATAAATATGAGAAATGTTTTTCTCTATATTGTATGTAACTCCAGGCTGAGATGGGAATACAAATATGTCAAAGATTAGGTCCTTACAATGGGTGCAGTTTCTTGGATTTGTAGAGAATTGATTTTTATGTATGTTGTCACTATGTAAACAGAAAGACAATTTAGCTGTTGGGTTGAATTTTTAAAGTAACCATGTAGCTCCTTCTCTAAGGTGGAGGGACAAATAGGTTCTTTCATATAGATAATACCAAGTCTGATACCACACATTTGATTCTAGGTGGGTTCATGTCACCAAAACCTAAGCAGCACTATTACAATATTGCTGTGAAGATAATAGAAGCTTTTGTTGATTGACATTATTATGCACCCTAGGATCAAAAGGAAAACATGTTAAGAAATGCCCACATATTTTGCAATTCCTTTTGGAATCTTAACATAACCTGAATATGGATTCTTTTATTAAAAGGACCTTTGCCAAGTTTCTCTTTTGCTTAACTAGATTTAGTTCAACAACATTAAATTCTATTATAAAAAATAAGTGTTTTTCATGAAAAGTAAGATGGCTTCATATTACTAGTAATAGAAACTCCTGGGTTCCACATGGTTTTCACTTTCCTCTGTGTATTTATTTCATGCCTTCATTTTCTGTTTTGTTTTACTTGAATCTCAGAACACACCCCAGATCCCATATTCTATGCCTTTTTATTAGTAGCTACATGCAGAGACCAATTTCAAATTAATGGGCACAAGAAATGGGATGGAAGTAGCTAAAGGCAGGAAGTGTCTTGCTTCTAATCATCTCTGACCAGGGTGCAGCAACATGTGGTGCAAATATGGCTGACTGCCAAGTCTTCTATCGTTCACAGAGAAATCAATATGGGAGGATCATAAGTTCCAAAACCAATCAATGATATCAAACATTTTGAATTCTGCTCCTTCTCATATGTCCACAGCCTTTCAGCATGCAGTTATGAGTAAATGACAATTGGAAGAGCCAATTTGTTATCTTTCCCTGGAGGTTATTTTCCACAACCCTTACTTTTGATTTTAATACTGTATTTTTTGCAGATTGCAAACAATTTACAAAATGTTTAAATTCCAAATGGATATAGTGAACCTATTCTAAGGACTTAAATGTGTGAAATGTGTATATAAATATTCTTGTGAATCAAAACTGGACTAGCTTTATCCAAAGTTTATTACATTTGTTTTCCTCATCTAAACATCATCAAAGTCACTCAGCACTAAGTGAAGCTAAACAGTGCTTTAGGTTTGAAAAGGTAGGTAAGTTAATTATTTGTTGCATCATCTTAACTGATGTACATCTGGTTTAAAGAGGTCATGCAATCATTGGCAGTAGCTTACAGCTTACTAGAGTTTAAGTCATACTGGATATTCCTAAAGCTGAAATGCCTTGCTAAGTATGTCCAGATATTCATTGACTTTCAGAGATGGCTAAGAAAATATTTCACATAAGCCTGACAAATGATGGAAAGTAACTTAAAGAATTCCACATTGTGAAAGTTTACTAGAAAAATGTGTACAAATGATAGAGGTTTATTCATTGAATTCCAAGCAATAGATTCCTTCCAAAGTTCTTTATCATAAGGAAGCATTCAAGCAATAGTTTTTTTCCAAAGTTCTTTATCATAAGGAAGTGTTTAAGAATACCATTCATTTAGAGAATGTAACTGGAAACTATATATAAACTATTTCTCCATAAGGATTTTTACATCATGTCATATGTATGCCAGATATGTTCCAATGGTCAAAAGAATTCAGAGCTTGGATCAAATAAGAATCATACTTATGAAGACTATGTACTAAAACTTTTATAACAACTTGATTTCTTTTTTATACACTATATACCTCAAATCAATACAACCATAATAACTAAATAATATGTAAGAGGAATAATCACCTAAGCATTGATAACTAGAAAGCCTATCTTTTATGCTACAATTTGGCAAATTACCCAGAGTACAAACACAAAGGAGCTTACTCTACAAAAATGGTTTGCAAGCTTGCATGGGAAATGTATTAGCCTTGGCTGTCTTTGAAGTTACCATGAAGTTATCAAAACCAGCAAAATAATTCTTCTATTTCATTTAATCCTAACAATTAAGTTCCCATTCCTAACAGTCTTAAGACAAATGATCAGGTTTAAAACATTTTTTTGTTTTAATTCTGACCTATCTTTTTATTTAAAATTAAATAAATCTATGAATAATTGATATTTCTTATAATAAATTCAAAGCAAATTGAAAACATTAGAATGAACCACCATCTTTTACATGATATGTTTTTTTTTTGCCTCCGTGTATGGTTGTATCTTATAAATAGGGTAATACTCACTTAGGTCAGTAATAGATGCATCCTCATTCATCTAAAACTCACACACATGCATGCGCACACACACACACACACACACACACACACACACACACACTTCATCAATGCTTGACACATGTAGATTGAAGTATTCCAGGTTTCCAGTGGTTTGATGACATGGTTTTCCAGTACTTGTTCCAAGCTTCTTTTATAGCCATTCTATGAAGTCATTCAACTTGGAAATAATTGCCTGCCAAAACTGAGTTTCTCTGGTGAACCACTCAAAACAGCCTTAGTTTCACAAAGAAGACTATTCTTTGTGTGCTGTTAATCTTGGCTCAGAAACACTGCATATTATCCTTTCCACTTGAACAGTTCAGCTACTGTTTTCTTAACTAAACTTTGGAACCCTTAGACCTACTTCTGGAATATAAATGTGAGTCACCTAGTTTGTTAAGATGAAAATAGATTTTTTTCCAAGTGTGTGTACATACTCTAATTTTAGATGAATGTGGGTGTAACTTGCACTGTAGATTGGACACCATCTTTGCCCAGGGTAAAATTTACTCATAATTAAATGATACTCAACTTGCTCACATTAGAAAATTGCTATCATTTCATTATGCTGAGTTTGGATATTAAGTCTGTCATTTGAGTTTAGATTGCTACAAAAATGTCCCATAACTTGACACAGGATTTAAATTATTCAAATAAATTAGGCTTCCTGTCAAAATATGTCTCAGCCCCAAATTCTAATTTTTATTTAAAGTTTCAATTTTTATCATATGGCATTGCATTTCTGAAACTTTATTAACAGTAAGTCCTAACATGAAAATTTGATATTAAGGGACTTTTCAGGATATGCAATTTTGCTATCATCTTATTTTCTAAACAAAAGGACTGAAAGTATAGAAATAGAATATTGTTTAAGTTGTACAGGCATGACTTAATGAATATAATTGCTCCTGCTACATGACCATTATGAAAAAATAAATTAAAATTTCTTTCCTCTTTTATGTTTACAATAAAACCTCTGAAGTTAAATAATTTTTTCTTGTCACATACTATGAAGCTGTTTCCATGTCTGCAAATTCAGAGAAACTAGGTCATGCATAATTACTAGGCAAGACATGCCTATAAAGGTGATTTTCTCATAAGAATTTTCCATGAAATTGGTAAGCATTCATAATGAAAATGTAATACAGTAAATGAGTAATGCTCTTATCACTAGAAAGGAAAACCATTCAAACAGAAAAACTGAGAAAAAAGGATAAAATTTATTAAATATGTGTATTTTAGTTTGTGATATTAAACATTACATTAGCTCTCTTAGCAGAAAAACTAAAATTCTTCAAATTTGATGATTCATGAGTCTTGAAAAATAGTCTTTGTTACAAATACATTCATATTCACATTGGCATTTCGAGGAAAGTTTGCTCAACTGAATGATTTTACTTTTATCTTCTGGTAAATTTTCTGGTAAGCATACAATTGAATTTACCTAAGGTCTAATTGAAATTGCTTTATAAGCATACTATTCATACACAAAAAAAAAAGTTACTGGTAGATTCTTATCTTTACTTTAACTTCTTCATAAGATATGTAGAAGCTTATTTATCAATCCACGCTGAGTATAGAGAGTGCCTGTTTAAAAGAGGAATTCAAAAATATGTTTTAACACAACCTGCAAACACTGCAACCTACACAAATCATCATATACCATCTGTACATTTTAATGGAAAAATTTTCAAACAAGAAGACAATACTTCTTGATGTTATCACTGATTCTTTATCTGACTCACTTGGGGGAAGACAGGATGAATCATAGAGGAGAATTTATGTAAAAAAATTCAAAATAATTTTGAAGCTGATGGTGTAACTTAGTGGTAGTATGCTTGCCTACCATGTGTAGGGGCCCCAGGACCTATCCACAGCACAGTAAAAAAAGAAACACACATGCAAAGAACAGCAAAAATAAACACACACACACCATCAAATAAAAGAAAATTAAAAGCCCATTAGGAAGAGGTGGTGGGACATAAAATAGGAGAATTAAATGTGAAGAGACAGCCCAGTGATGTCCTTGTAGAAAACTGTCACCGTGAAATCATTTGCTTTGTACAGCAAATACATGTCAGTGATTTTGGAATAAAACTATAAATGTGTCACATTATGTTAAGTTTTCTCTATATTTTGAAGTAGAAAATGAACTGAAGATATGCAATTTAGAAATTTTATCTAAAAGGTTTACACAGGGGAAAAGACATAAAAATGAAAGCATTATCAGTGAAACCACTTTTAATTTTATTTCTTTCACATAGATATTTTTAGATCAACTACAAAAATCATGAAATGAAGAACTGATCATGGGACTGCACACACAAGAATCACTGGAATGAAATAAAGGTTTCACCAGATGACTGTTAAGAAGAAAAGCAACCAGGATACCATAAATTCATATTTATGTAGTAAACATGTAAGATTTTTAAAAATAATAAATACAGAAGAGTAAGAGAGAAACTAATAGCATAAAACAGTATGGAATACATTTTATTTTCTTTAAGACAGATGAAGTTTCTAGGCACAGTTTTAGGCATTAAGGAGGACACAGAGGCATAGGTTAGTGGGCGCTGCTCTGTACAAAAATACAGTCTGAATAAATTACATTGCTAGCCATACAATTAGACAATCACTTACCAGTCAGTTCACTGCATGTTTAATAATATACAGGTACATGCTAATCCATATATAACATTTATATTTCAAACACATAAGTCTCTCTATATTTGTCTGTAAAATTTACATGTTGACCTTACAAAAAGCTAAATACTTGTGCAAGAAATGTGAATAACTAGCCCTGCTGAGTACATTTATGATATCTCTCTGTGTATATTATCTCTCTAAGATAAACCATGGGTTCACGATTAACAATTCTGCTTAAGAAAATACCAAACAAACCTAAAGCTACAAAGATATGATGCTAGTATAGCTTAAATAGACACTTGTATGTATTCTGATAGACACAATACTGCTTTGGATGAGAAACAATTTTCCGCTAAGCTTTGTTAGCAATGTAAAAGTTCCAAATATTAGTGGTAGTTAAAAATATGATATAGGGCTCTTTAAAATTACAGAAGGAATCTACTTCTCAATAGACTACAAATATGTGTGCTTCAATCTGTAACATAGTCTGTCACCTTTTGGCTTGTTATGTGGACAGAGAATGACACTCTAGAAATGGTACCGGTCCAATTGCACACTGTACCCTCCAATTAGCCTCACAGATGCCAGGACCACAGTACTGATCTTCCATAATTCAAGAATAAGGAGATCATCTCACAAGAGACTGTGAGCAGTAACTGAAATCCCTATCCAAATATCACATTCCTCATTCTATTCTGACAATATGCAAAAAACCTTATAAGAGAGTCCACAACAGATTTTATGATTTTTAAGAAAGCTATTTCAAAATATTCTACAATACTAATACCCTTCTGGAGATTTTCCATTCAGTTCCCTACAATTCTTGATGAAATTATATACTTTCATAAAGTTTTACCTGTAAGATAAATTTAATAACTTCTGTTTATCACTACTAAAACAAGACCGGGTAATGTATTCATATTTACTTTGTGATTCCAAAGAAAATTCACAATTGGTTTTGGCATTATAGTAAAATCCTTTGGGGGCAGGGAAAGGCTATTGTTTTTCGCAACCATTCTTAAGCTGAAAGCAGAAGTCTGATCTGTGAGGTAAAACAAATTATTAAATACTACTGACATGGTCTTGCTCTGATTGGATTATATTTTAGCAAATAGGTATATTTTAAAGATTTTTCCCCAATGTTTCTTTCTTCAAGAGGGTCACATGAGAGCATACGTGTTTTAGTGTCTTCATTAACAAAAATAATCATTTATAACTTTAATATCAGAATTTTATATTTTATATAAAAATAGGTTTATACTTAAGCTATCCAGATTTGTATAACAAAATGAACAAGGTTTGCAGTAGGAGATTAATTGCAAACTTTTCCCCTATTGTTGATATTTTATTCCCTTAGAACAGTCAGTGAATGATTTCTCTAACATAAATTCATCATACTTGTGTGCACAAATCAGTTAGCTCATCAGTTAACTTCAGAGGACCAGGTGACAACCAAATAAATTCAGCTTGCCTACTGAGACACTTAGACATTCATATAACTCTATCACTATTGCTGTCTTTTAAAATGAAGACATTTAAAATACTTGCAAAAATAGCAGCCTTGTGTTTTAATAAATTTTACACAAAGTGATCATCCTAATTCCTACTTTCTTTTGAACTGCAGTGCTTATGAAACAATCATTAAATTTCAGATTAACAGCATTTTAATTTTTCTTCTTAGGTGATTACATTAACACTTTCCAGTGATTCAGTAGAGAACATAGAGCAAAGCTTTAAGGTATATGAACTTTAGAATGTTGATCTAAGCTTCTTAATGCACACAAAGTTAGTGTTCAAATGACTTCACTAGAGCACATATTGATTATATGCATGATAGGTATGTATGTAGAGGATTAATGAACAGCTTATTAACATTTATACTAATGGCTCATGGTTTAGAAAAATAAGCTTGTTACATATACACAATTGTTTGCTGCAAATTTTGGTAAATAATTTAAAGCAACTCATGTACATTTATTTTTGATTGCCCAGGGGAAAGCAGATACTCTCATTTTGCCTCATTTTAAAGGAGGCTGAGGCACAATTTCTTGTCTGCATAATTAAAAATGCATGTGTCCAAACTTTGACATCCTCATTGGGTAACTATAACTTGCCATTAAGAAGAACATCCTTAAACATAGAATTAACTAGTTATATCTATGACTATCATATGATGCTCAAAACACAGTTTTGCTTTTAAAATCTCACTCAAGCAAGTAACCAATAACCAATGTAGTCACTGTGTGTTATAAACAGGTGATAGGGGCTCCAACAGTAGACTATTTGTCAGAACAAAGCAACTTTTAAATGTTGTTTATGCAAGATGCTCCCCTGCAGGCAATAAGAGACTATGGAAATTTTCATTCCAACTAGCTTCTCACAATGGTTGCTCTCAAATAAAAACCCTCACTTGTCAAGAAAAATGGCATGAGCATATTGGTAGCTTGCAGCATGTGCCTACATCTAATCAGCTCTCTTAATTTGTGCAGTTCTCTATAATGGATATAAAAGCTGGTTATGATGTTGACAGCCGAAAGGCGAAGGATATTAAATCAGCTGTGCAAACTGCTTAATGCTCCATGAGTGTTTTAGAAAACAGTGTTAAAAAAAGATGATGACATAAATCGTTTATGTTGGTCAGTTTCTCTCTTTGTGGTGTGTGTGTGTGTGTGTGTGTGCTGAGACTTGGTTTTAGTAGTAGTCTTCATAGTTTTTAGGGTTCAGGCAATAAAGAATGGCACCCCCAAATGAAAAAATAGTTGCACCCCAGGCCAGGCCATAACCCCAGTTGAACTCGTGGTAAATTTTCAAGCTCACAGTTTCAATGAACTTGATTGGGTAAAGAACCAGGCTGCAGACCTGCAGAACAACTGCAAAAAGAAAAATCAAACAAAATTATAGAGTTATTTACAGCAAATAAAGCAGCATAGACATATAAATATAAATTTATGAGCTAATTTTTAATATAATAAGTGTAAAGAACAAAAATTAAAGCATTAATAATTGTAAATAGCATCTTTTAAAATATCAACATTTTCTTTTATTCTTTTATATTTATTTATTTACTTAATTTTCTTGCTTAGCTACACTGACAATACCGTAATAATTGTCCTGTTAATAACTGGTGAATTGTTATTAGCAATTAATGAAATTAGTAAAACATACTAATTCATGAATATACAAAGTACTGATACTTGCTTTGCAAACACATGTACAATTATCACTACTGACAGTTAGCATCACTATTTATACTAAACTGCTTCATACAAAATCCATAAAGAGCGGGGCGGTGGTGGCGCATGCCTTTAATCCCAGCACTTGGGAGGCAGAGGCAGGTGGATCTCTGTGAGTTCAACACCGGCCTGGTCTACAAGAGCTAGTTCCAGGACAGGCTTCAAAGCTACAGAGAAACCCTGTCTCGAAAAAACAAAAAAAAAAATCCATAAAGAGATAACAACAGTGGCATCAATGCAGACTTAAACCCACGCTATTTTTTTTATAGTTAAGTAATTGAAGAATTCAACATTTTTTAGTGATTATTCGTGGCAACATAACTGTTAACTATACCTTTGTTCATAACCATCTGATTCATCCCAATGTTCCACGAAGAATCATTGTGATGTTTTTGCTTCTATTTATCTAATTAGAAACTATTTTCAACCTTTCCCTCTCACCCAGTCTACACTTCTCATTTTAAAAGAGACTGGAAAAGTCATCTTTTCAGGAAGCTGTAACTAATTATACCCTTTATACTAGATCTTACACATATTTTCATATATATTTCCCATTGGATTTAAAAAGAAAATTAAGTCAGTGAAGGAAAGAGGAATAATGATCCAGAAAAAGCTAGTCCAAGAAGACTACTACAACAGAAACAAAACATAGATACTACTTTTTAGACAGCTCTTGGTTCTAACTCAGGAATGAAGGGGAATTGTGATGAGTCATGTTTATTAAAATAGAACAAAACAATTAAACAGGAAGGGAAGGAAGGGGAAGGCTTATTTTAACTACCTAAAATTAAAGTGGCATATATCCTACGGGTATTATTATATGAAACTCTCTACACTGGATTACACAGGAGATGAAGTCACCCATTTAAAATTCATAACCTCCTTTTCAGCAACTACTACACGATTTCTATTTAATTTAAATTGATTTAATTAGAATGTATCGGGCTAAATTTGCCATATTCGCCTACCTTGGCAGCTTTAACATCCAAGAAAGGTGACTTTTCCTTAAAAATCTAGGTAGAGATATACATAAAAGGGGCTTAAAAATAACTCAAACACTCATGCTCATTCAGTTATACACTGGCCACATCATAATGGCAGAGCTATTGTTACAGAAAAATACAATATCCTAATACTCAATGTATTTTTTCTGGACATTTGAAAAAAGTAAAGATAGCCTTGACATATGAAACAAAATTTTTATTAAATGTGATTACTCTTTAGGTCCTATAAAAATATTGTAAATTCCAGAATTTTTAGTAACAAAAATATAAATAGTTAAACACAACAAACTTTGGTATAATATATATTATAGTATATGGGTATAGTTTTGGAGTGTGTCCTGGAACTAACTCTTGTAGACCAGGCTGGCCTCGAACTCACAGAAATTTGCCTGCCTCTGCCACCAGAGTGCTAAGATTAAAGACGTGCTACCACTGCCCGGCTAGTTTTGATATTTTCTTAAACTTAAAAAGAACAAAAGGATTTCAGACTTTAAAATCTATCCTCACTTATTCTCAGCATCCATAAAGGATCACATTACCAATATGATCAACTCTCCTTGCAAGTCTACTTGGCAATCATCTAGTTTTGGCATAATACTGATGAAGAATCATATGGTTCCTGAAAATCCTAAGTTTCTTTAATAATGACCAAGATAGAAAAGACTATTTGAATTCAGATAGAATTGCAAACATGGTGGCCTTGTAGCTCAATGCTAATCTGGGTTTGCATCTGCTTGCTATTCTTCCACCTTACTATTGAGAGTAGATGAAAAGGAGATTCTCTTGACACTGAAGACAAAGACTACACTTTCTTTCTGGTTTAAAGTTTTAGATCATATTTATACCTCTGCCAATAGCAGAATCATATAATAGCAGAATCATCTATTTCTAACCACGGTAAAATAGTAATTAAAAAGATGGTTGGCTCCTTGTATTAGTGAAAGAAATGAAAATCTCTTGTTGTAAATGTCATAGAACTAATGAATTAATGACTGCCACCCATGCACAAAAGCAAATATTAGTTACTCAGCAAGGTTTTCTCCCCTTTTTAAAGGCTTATTCTCTTAGATTTCTATACTCTCATCACTAAATCATGAGTGAAATATATAGGATTTGATTAAAATAAAAAATAAATTACAAAATTAATCAATTTATCTGATAAATTAATCCATTCAATAAATATTTAAATGTATCTGAGTTATACAGTTTAAGGCATTACTGATAACAAGAGAAACAAAGCTGCTGTTCTCATGTATAGGCAGTCCATCAATATACCAACAAAAAGTGTGGCATGACTATGAGTGCAGCCAGCACTGGGGAGACTGAGGCAGGAGAATCATTTATTAGAGTCCAGACTGGGCTAGACAGCAACATTATGCCACAAAACCCACCAAGTCATCAATAAACCAATCAATATACCTTGAATATAATAGCAAATATTACTAAGATCCAAGAAGGTCCAAAAAAGAGATGATGGCTCATTTTTAGATTTACAAAGGAATCAGATTCTTCTGAGAAGGTGATAGGAACATAGATGTGAACCCTGAATGGAGGTACAAGTCAACATAGCAGGAAAAAAACTGTCCAAGGAACAGGGAGTGTTAAATTTCTGATGAGAAATGTGCCTATAGAATAAGGAAGATGCCAATGCTATGGTATTGGTTCAGACAGCAAAGAGGGTAAAAACCAAAACAAATAAACCAAACAAAATCCAATACAAAACCATCGTGCATCAGTTCCTGGTTAAGTCTCAACCTGAATGCCATAGTTAAAGTTCTGGATTGCCTTCTAAGTGACAATCAGCTGCTAATGAAGTTTGAGTAAAGAAATAATAACCAACTTGAATTAATTAAAAAAACAATCAGCCAGTCCCTAGAATAAGGTGTTAATCTAGGATGCTTTAAAGGTTCATTTCAATGTGTTTCATTCATCAAAAATCTAAAATTCCAGGGTATAATGTAATGACATAATTTACTGTTAGACGGCAAGTGGGTATACAACTCCATTAAGAGTCCATTGGCAAGCTCTCTTGAGCAAGCTTGCTTAGACTTCTTTTGTGTTGTAGCAAGAAGAAAATTTACCCTAAAATGATTTATCCTTCTATATTGTGTTATTATTTCTGAAACCACAGAGAAATTTGAACGCAATAAAAATTTGTGAAAAATATAAATCTACAATGGCAAATAAAGGTTTTCTCCATTTATTATAGTAACACAGTGAAATAAAATGCCTCCTTGCTTCACAAAAATTTCTGAAAGTCGAAGACAAAGTTTGCAGCATAAGATAATGATATCATGCTATACCTTACTACCAATCAATGGAATATAATATAAATACATGGGACATTGTGGTATTCTGTGCCCTTCATCAGATACTGTACTTGGAAAGTTGTGAAACATTTCAGAATTTGAAGAATACCTGGAATTTACTTCTTTTAAAAATTATCAATATGAAATTTTGTGGCAGATGTACGAGAAAAACTTAAAGCTACTAATTTCTCTGTATATTTTACTTTTGTTTTATCTTGTTGCTTAGAGATTTGAGATAAGGTCTCTCTACGTAGCATGCATTAGTTGGTCTAGGACTCTATAAAGGCCAAATCTGTTTTGAAAATGTATCAATGCTCTCTCCTCAGGAGAGAATGATGTTGAACTTCCGATTCACATACCTTTGCCTCCACAGTGCTGGGATTACAGACATGAAACATAGTATCTGGCTTCCAGCTTTAAACAGGTGTTTGTCAAATTAAAAAAAAAAATCGCGCTTGTCATGTAGTACAAATAGTTTGTGGTCTTTATGACATTTCAAACTTCTGACTTCCCTTAAGTATTATTCCTGAAACTGCATTCACAGGATAGAACCACCTGTAATACAGGTGATAAATGAATTTAAAATCAGGACTTATTCTGCTCTCCTATTTTGGATGTAATAGGTAACGTTTAAGATGAGTTGGAAATCTTAGTCTTTTAAGTTAGAATGATGTTCTCAATTGAAACTCTGGCTCTCCAATACAGTAGTTGGAAAATTCGGTATCTTTTGCCAGCCATTTAAAGACTAATTCTTGAGTATCTATGAGTTCCAGAAATAGAATAGAATTTTTTTTATAAGTTTAAGTGGTATATGTGATTTGAATACAGGTACTGCCCATGTCAGCAAAAGAAAAAAAAAGTTTCTTTTGAGCTAACTCATTCTTCTTATGAACATACACTGACATTACTTAGTAACAAAAGGCTTGTTGAAATTTGGAGAGGAAACCATTTTTTTAAGAGAAATTATTACTATTTCACGAATGCCAATACAAATAAACAGGAAATGCTATCAGATAAAGATTTGCATTTATAAAGTCAATGAAATAAAGTACAACTGAGTGAAGCCATCTGCTTCAATATATTTAGTATAAATAATATAGATTTTCTAAGTTTTTCAATATTAAATCCAGGTTAGTAATTGATTATTGTGGGCAATGAACACTCTTTCCAAAAATCAACTGAATGTAATGATATAATTCATTTCTGTGCTATTTTACAAATAAACAATTTGTTTAGTCTTCTTTGTATAAAATATCAACATTAAACTAATGGTTATTTCATAACATGTTTCCATAATCAATGCCAAAAGGAAAAGAGCATAATTAAATCTGACGACATATACCTTTTAAATTATAGCAATGCGTATAATGTTCATTCTAGGCCTCAGTGCATGGAGTAACATTATATGTATCTTGCTATAGGGTTTCCTTTCAATTTTTTATCATTCACTACTATGTGATTGTTAAAAACAAATCAAAAACTTTATCCTTACCAAACCTATTACCAATATATTTTTTAATAATCAGTACTTATTTTCACCAATATACTTATACTTGGAAAATATGTTTTTAAGTAGAAAAAGGAAACTCTGAGATGTTTTTGACAAACATCTAGATGGTGCCATCAAAGGACTTCCTTATAGTTTTCACTTGCCATCATGCAGTGAATCAAAGTCTAAATGGAATAGTAAACTGGTGTTCAGAGCAACATGGCATATTAAAAAAAACCTAGAATATCTCTATGCCATCCTATAATAAGAAATGTCTATTATTCTAAAAGTGGCTTGTAAGAATTCTAGTTTTAAAACCTTTCATATCATTGGGGTACAGCTTATCAAAAAAGAATTCAACATATTTTTCACTGTTATGTTCTTAAATCTTAGCTTCAAAGACAAACTCACAGTTCAGTTAAAGTATCTACATTTTTTTTCATTCTAAAACAGAGAAAACCTCAATGGTAAACCAATGAACCAAGAAATAAGCTAGAAAATATGTATATCAAGGTTGTTTTTTATTGGTGCTGTAAGCATTCCAAATTTAGCCTATCATTACACATGGCAGCAATAACATAATAATACTGTGGTATTATAAACATTTCCAAATATATTCTCTAGTAATGCTTTGTAGTTTGCTAAAAAGTTTGGTGGAGACACTTTGACTAGTTTTATAGCCATCTTAATACAATGTTTAGTCTATAACAGACATCCCAGAAATAGCTAAATGGATGCACGAGTAAGTCATGAGTGAATGAACCACTTGTTTAAGATTCATTGTCATTGTTTTCTAGTCCCAGGTATGCCGGTCATTACTTGACCTTGGGTAGATCGTTTAAGTAAATTAAACATATTTCTAGATTTCTGGTCAGCTTTGAATTTTCTTTTCTTCTCTCTCTCTCTCTCTCTCTCTCTCTCTCTCTCTCTCTCTCTCTCTCTCTTTTTTTTTTTTTTTTTTTTTCTTTTTTTTACTAGGTTTCTCTGTGTAGCTCTGGTTGTCCTGGAACTCGCGCTACAGACCAGACTGGCCTCAAACTCAGATATCTGCCTACCTATGCCTCCTGAGTGCTGGGATTAAAAGCTTGTACCACCACTGCCTGGCTCGGACTTTATGCCTACATTCTGTTCAGTCATGCTATAAAATGAACACAAACAGCAGGGGGCAGCAGAACACTTTGGGTTTTGTACTTTTAGCTCACACTACCCCTTAAATCCTGAGAAATTTGATCTATTCCAATTTTAAACAGCTTTTAAAACTTCATCTAACAGCGTAGATGGTTCTGTCAGTATCTTCATTATTGACAGTCACAGGGGCTTATTTTTTAGACTTCAAATCAGATATGACTGACAGGGAAAATTGAAGATACCACAAGAATATTTCGGTTAAGAGTCAAAATGAATAATATATTCAATGGTATTGTGATAACTGAAAATCAAAACTCACATCATATAATGAACTGGCCTTGTAACAGTCCTCAAAGCCTACCCACAACACATTTTTTAAACACAAGTGTTGGCCTTTTGTTTACCATGTTTGACATTTCGATTTAAAATGCACTTCACAGAATAATAGCTGTCAAATTAATAGACATCCACTGCCCTCATATAATTAACTTCTTTGATGGTTCACATTAACTGACACGATTTTTTCCACATTTTTTTTAAAAAACGTATGCTTTTAAGAATACATTTTTTGAAAATTCCCTTTCCTTGCTTCATATGAGACTATTTTAATATATTGCCACTGTCCTAAGATCACAAAGGAGGCTAGAGGTCAGGGTAGGGGGAGAATGGATGCTTAAAATAAAAACAAAAGACAAAAAAGGCAGACTTGATAAATACATCTGCTACAAGTTCTAACCCAGCAGCCCTGTGGAGGTTTTTTGGATTTGGAGATTTTATTTTTGCAGTGGTGTGAATTGAACCTAAACTCTAGGTGCTAGAGCTTAAAGTCATGCTAAGCAAGCATTCTACTACTGAGCTATATATCCAGCCTAAGATGTTTTATTTATTCTTGCTTTAGCAAGACGTTTAGAAGTTGCCACTGTTCTGTGAAATGCTTAACATGCTGAAAACTGATATGATAATCCTTCAGCCAATTTACCTTAAAATATAACAAATGCCTCTCAATTTTTTTTGTAAGTAGCAAACACATACTGATGCATAAGAAAGGAGAATGGTAGAAAGGTTCATGAATCCTTAATGCTGGTTTGAATGTAATGAAACTATTTACCTGCTGCAAAAAGCATGACAGCAACAGGTCTGTAGAAGCGCCTTCGAGATCCCACGCAGATCGAAATCAAACCCACCAGGAATGCAATGAGAATGATGGCAGCACCACCCAGGAGTAAAGCCAGAGTAGCAATCTGCCAATCTGGAAAGTAAAAACAAAAGCATTGCAATAAAGCTGCAGGGAATCAAAAGAACTCTGTTCAGTACCCTTCATTTTGATGCCGCTCAATGGAACTGATTTTACTGCATGCTAAGCATCTTTGGGGTTTGAAATGTTTTGCAACAAAAATTAATATTAATGTTCTTATTCAGAAATGGTTCCTCTACTAATCTCAGCAGAGTTTTTAGGGGAGAGGTTTGCCACACTTCTTACAGGCGTTCTACTAATGTTAAATGGAGCATCCCTGTCTATGACCTACTTATTTTGAATTTTTAAATTTAAATTTTTATTGAACTATAAAGTTCACAAATCTTAACTATAGAAAAATAAGGCTAAGTATATAACCATGACTCAGTTATAGATTTTAGATATTTTCATCAGCAAGTAACTACCCCCTTATGCCTTTCCTAGGCAATAACTATCCTACTTTTTGGGCTATTGATGAGATCAAGCACCATAACCAATTTAGTTTGGGTTTGTTCATGATATGAACGATTTTGTGTCTTTCTTTTAAGCCTGTGAAGATCATTCCATAATTGTGTGATAATATAACACAATTTTTAAATTCCTTTGCGTCGTAGAAAGCCTTCCTTAGCCTCATAAAAACTCCAAGTTTTTGTTTGCCTTCCCTCACTACTAAAACAATCTTTTAGTTAATTTTTATCAGGAACTTTTGTTGGTGGATTATTTATTTTATTTCATGTATTTCTGTCTGCTTTACTAATCATCACCAAAATGGTTTCTGAAGTAAGGAATGTCAGGGACTTAGACTAGACTCTAAATGATCTTTCAGCCCCTTTCTTCAATCAAGAACAAGTAAAGCTATATGACCACACGACATGCCTCAGATTCAGTAAAACCTAAACCTCATTGATGATAATTTATCATTTCTTGTCAGGATGTAGCAATGGTACAAGAGAAAGTTGTTTCATTTTCCAGTCAAGAAAAAAGGAAGAGAAATTTATTATAAAGTACACATAGATCAGGAAGCATCACATATGGGATACTACAGGATTAGCATACTACAGTGGTGGTAATTTGAAGGAAATTTCCAGGATTATTATGCTCCTCAGTTTACTGTATGCACAGTAAATGCAAAGAAATTTTAATCTATTGTTAAACTGCAATACAATCTATTCAAATCCATAATCTATGATAGCTTGATGATTTCCTCTAATCATCAAGATTATTTAGATAATTTAGATTATCTGTCTAAAAAGCTTCTTGTGCTGAAGATAAAGGGCTAGTAGAGAAACCTTAAGATGTTCCTTTTGTATTTATACTTGTACACCTTTTTTTCATATACTTGCCTCCAAATAAGTTCTGGATGTTTCACTGGCTTTCAACTAGAAACTGCACAGCAATCAGAAGACAAATACACAAAACAGATCTACACATCTTAAAATATAAACATGAAAGAAACATCACAAAAAAGTAGAGAGTGTTTTTAATGCATCTATTTGTAACAAAGCCATATAACTTCAAACAAAAAGTGTTATCTGGCTTTCAACTAGAAGTTAAAAGGATAGCCATATAATGGCATTTTTATTCCCTAACAGCATGTAGCTTTGAATTAAAAAGACAAAATAATGCTTGTACTTGGAAACTTCTAGAGTGCTTTGAAAAAGTTTATGCATAGTATATTATTTGGCACTGGAAACATTAACTTGAAAATTCTTAATTAAAAATATCAGTATAACTACATCAAAGAAATTAATAGGAAAAATAAGAAGAGTAAAATTCATCTGTGCATTTACAGATCAGTGAAACACCTAGCATTTAAGAAGCTTTACTTAAATAATTTTAGTTAGAAAACTACTTTTATAAAATTACTATTATTTTAAAAGAAGTCTTAGTTTTCTTTCAATAAAGGTACAACTAATTAGCCACATCCTTAATAAATATGAATACAAAGTGATAGATTGATTTTCCTGATAAGTTCTTCCATGCAACCAAATAAGCATAAAACAGCAGTTTTCACTATTTTTACTTTCAACCTAAAACAAGACAATTAATAATCTTGGCCAATATTGCCTACATTTAATATCCTCAAGAAACCAAGTCATACATTTGCTTGCATTTTAAAAAGACAGACTGAGAAAAAAAACTCAGCAAATTTTCTGAAATAAAGTCAAATAATATTGCCATGTTTGTACCTGTTTAACTATGACATAGTATGGACAGAGCCACAGACAGCAAGTAAATGAACAAATGCTAATAATAATAATTTACAAAAATGATTTTGGGTGGACAATCATATAACTCAGCAAGTAAAGACACATATTGTCAGGCCTGAGGTACTGAGTTCAATGCCTGGAACACATCTGTTGGAAAAAGACAGCTGACTCCACAAGCATACTGACTACAAAAATGTGTGCACACACACACACGCACACAAAAATTAAAAACATTAAAGCTAAAAAAGGAGGGTGTAGGCTGGTGTTCATCCTATCCTCGACAATGTTCTATTCCATTTTCAAATATTAAGCAATTTATTTTCTAGGCAAAGGCTAATCAAACAACTGAAATCACATAATAATGTCAATGGGATAAATCTGGAATTCCAAGTGATACTCATCTAAATTTGCTAAGAAAAACATAGCAAATCCTAATTTCACATAAAGTTGTATTTTCTCGAACACTGATATTCTCTTTAATATACAACATGAAAAATGTAGTAGTAGAAATGGGAAAATACGTTATTAAAAAGAACTAGAAATTAAGAAAGGAATATCTTACAAGGCAGGAAATACATTAAAAGCAGATGAACAGAAGCAGGTTTGGGTTTTCTAGTAAATGTCCTATATTTTTAGTGCTGGCTTTACGGCTAATGAAAAATATCTCTCTATACTCAAAGTCAAGGAGAGTCAACACCGTTTTTCTGTGATATTGCCATCCTTCTTCCCCTTGATAGGCAACCAGAGTTATTCCTATTCCTCAAACAGAAAAACTGTTTTATTTTCCAAGAGAGCCTAGAAACAAGCCATGACTGTCACTGTCCTGGCCACAAGCTGGGGTTTGAAATTGAATACCAAGACTATATTCCTAGTAGCGAATGCCAAGTTTGAATTTAGTTTCAGTATATCCACGTGGAAGAATTCATTCAGGCTGGTTGTCTAGTACCTAAACAGTACATTACTGCCTAGTTAATATTCAATTTACAAACTAAAACAGTGCTTAAGAATAAAAAATATAATTAAGGAGGTTCAGTATGCTTTTCAGGGGTATGTTTAGGCCTTTGTAGCTAAGAACAGAGCTTCTGCTCAGTGTCTCTACATAGAATCCATGTTTGAAGACTTAGGGCAGTGTGGCTAATCGGTGACCTTTAAGTCATGGACAAATAATTAACATTTACTTTTTCTCTTACTGAACAACACTATGAAGTGGAGAATTTTTTTTTCCAAAAAATAAGATTTATATACAGTTAGCTCATTAAATTACCAGACTTGTGTTTATAACGTTTATTTTTCAGTCAGTCTAAAAATTGGATTTATCACAAATGTGTAAAAAAAAAAACTGAGCAATTTTTGAGTAATATACTAAAAAGTGATTAAAATATTTATTGCTATCTTAATGGTGTTTTAGTTCAAGTTTATATGCCACAAAAATATGCTACCCCACATTCAATGTGTGTAAGGCAAATTACAATATAACATTTGCCATTTCCGGGCATTTTTTTACAAAAAAATATCATGTGTTTTATGCTTTCACTATCAGTTAATCCTTATATTAATATTCACTCTTTGGTTTAATTGTCTCGTGGTACTGAGTCAGATGCAGTACAAAAGTCTGAGATTATTTTTTTTAACACTATGTAAATGATGATGTGATACTGTAGTAGTACAGTGAACATAAAAACCAGTCCTGAGGCTGGGCGGTGGTGGCGCACGCCTTTAATCCCAGCACTCGGGAGGCAGAGGCAGGTGGATCTTTGTGAGTTCAAGACCAGCCTAGTCTACAAGAGCTAGTTCCAGCGCAGCCTCCAAAGCCACAGAGAAACCCTGTCTCGGAAAAAAAAAAAAAAACAGTCCTGTTGAATATCAATGGCCTATGGCACATGAACAAAAGTGACAAAGGAATGTACTAGAGCTTTGGAGCTGAACTTAGGGAAGTCACAGCCTAAGATGACTATGTACTTTTCCAAACAAAAACAAAAGTAAAAGTAAACAAACAAAAATGTACATGCACAAAGTATTTCCTTCCACAGTAACAGGATAAAAATCAGGAAGCCCCTGTATTATAGCACTAACTTCAATACTAACATACAGTCAGGAACTAAATTTGAGTCCTCTTTTAAGGTATTTTTACTCACCAGCATCAGTCTCCATTCTCTATAAATATATTAGTATTCCATAGGACTGTTCTGACATATTTTTAACAATGTAATATGTGTTACTGGCCAGAAGTTGCCAGTACATTATGAAAATTCTATAGCCTATATTACAATTGCCTAGCTGGAGAACTGTTTTCTCCTAGGGAAATTCATAGTTAAAATTCATTAATGATTTCCAGGAAAGGAAAATCTTAATGAGGATACATTGTCTACTTTGAGTCAAAGTCCGGACATTAAAAACAGCAGTATCTAAAGCACTCCTTCTCAACTTGTCTCTAGACCTATGCTGAGACTTATTCTATTATGCACAAATCTCTGAACCCAAAATTGTTACTTCTTTCACAAAATTAGGTACCATAAAAAGCAATAAAAAGTGTGTTTTCATTTTAAAATTCGAGTTCCATTATTTGGGTGAGTAGTATTTCTCTAAATGTATGAAATGTTTTATATTAAAGTAATGTATTAATGTACTAATAGATTATACTTCATTTTCTATAATTCTCATTAGAAATTAAAATCTAGTTTTACAAACTTGTATGATCACAATCAAATCTGTTTGGCAGCCACTTGTATTTTCATCTTTAATTCCCCTAGAATAAATTGTATTAATTAAAATGAAACCCATAACTTACATTAACGTAACTCATATCACCTCACTCCCATAAATTTACCTCAGATTATCCATGATCTACTTAAAATGATATGAGCACATTCATTCAACCTTATCAAACAGCAACTAGTTCTGACTAATTTTATTTAATCATGTTGATAACATAGAAAATGAACTCATTACTGTAAATTCCGTTTTATCACTAGGAATTAATATTTCCAAGGTGATATATTTAAGGGAAAAAATCTCAGTGGCACGTGAATTACTAGTGTTCAAGCACAGCAATTTTGTTCAAATCCTTGGCGATTTTTGTTAATTTTCGAAAAATACCCCCCCCCCTTTTAAAACAAGGGAATCTCTTGGCTCTTTCACATAGTTGTGTATAAGAAAACTCAGTGGAAATGTAATTTAAAATCTAAGTACTGTAACATATGGTGTTTCCTCTCAAATAAAACTGTTATATACAGTGCTTAGCAAAGATCCTTGATATTAAAACTTGTTTTAGCACTTACACAGAAAGCCAACATCATTCCAAATAACTGTTACGTCTTCTTGTGCTATATGAGGAAACTTTCACTTGCATTTGATAATGCCAGTAGTTATCAAGCATTGTTACTTCTCAATAACTACTAACGGGAATTTGTACAAAGATGTGTTGGGTTTGATTAACTGAAGGCTGTTTCTTTTCTGTTCTTTAAAAAAGTATTAAAAATTAAATAGCCAAAATTGCAATTAAAAAACCTGGGTATGTTTGAGAAAAGTAGAAAGCTGAAAACCCACAAGTGGGAGTAGAAATGGGTGGTCTTCTAAATATATTGAAAGAATAGAAGGAAGATCTTCAAATAGCTACCCACATTAAATAATGTCCTAGTAAATATGACAGAACAACACAGGTGTGCTAATCCTTCAGACAGTTCTTTCCTTCTTTCACTCCTCTAGGGAAAGAAAACTACTGCTTCATTTTCAGCATGCTGTAAACTTATTCCATTGACTTAAATCATATCACTTATTTCTTCCCTTCCTTTATTCTCCCTATCTAGCACAGAACCAAGCACACAGACTTACCATATAAATTTAGATCAAGATCAAATCTACTTCTTGCTAATGAATCACTGTCAATGAAGTAAAGTAGCTGGGGCTTTGTGAGAAGGTTAACAAAATGGAAAGATGTCACTTCTATCTCTCTGCAACATGGTAGTGCTATGAATAGACTCCAAGTTTCATTCATATTAGACTACAGCAATGCTTTGGTGGATATTGGTTTAGAACTCTTAAACATAACATTAAAAAAAATTCTCTTGTTAAAATTTGAATTTTAGGTTCAGTGTCTGTTTTCATACAAATAATATGGAATTTGGGAGATTTCATCTTCTTTTTTCCTACATTATTTTTTTCTAACAAAAGAAACATTTTAAACAAACAAAGCAAAGTTTGTGGCATTTTACTCAAACAACTCCTTAAATTATTACCTTAAACTTTACAACAGTTAATACAAAAAGAAAAAATCTAAATTGTTTTCCTGGTTCTCTGAGAAACCATAAATATCCTTCATTCTTGTATATCCACATATTTTATAAATGGGGGTTTGTGTGGCAAATATTCAAATAGAACAGAAAATTGGGAATTTACTAGTCTCCCCATTCCCATATATATTTAAGAGCCAAAGAGTCTCCTTTTGTAATTTCAAGAGATCTAATAATTTGAAAAGAGTGATAGATTTATCTGTCAGTGCCTTTGACATGAAATATTTAAACCATTCCCAATGAATTTCAACCTTGGTTATGTGAATTCTCTATGTGCCTATCTAGCTACCCACTCATAATTGTAATTATGTTCTTATGCTCATTTCATCCCACAAAGAATAAATTTTAATTTTTTATATATGACCAATCACTAAAGCCATGTATTTACTAAGGGCAGTATTTATCCTAGCTAGGCATTATTTACATATGGATTAGAAAAATCAAGTACAAAAACTACGTTGTGTGGTTCTTCAGAAGCAATAAAGATGTTATAGATATGCAGCTATACTGTGTCAGATGGGATGATTTATCGAGAGGTGGAATTCAACTCTGCTCTTAAATCTGAGCTGGCCATGTCACTCTGTAACCAATAGAGTGTAATATGAGAGCTGTAAAACTTCCTGGCTAGTTCACAAAGAAGATAGCTCTCTTCAAATTCTTACTCAGTTGTAACTATTCTAATTATCTTGAGACACTGTGCTAAAAAGACTACCTACAAGTACTCTGGACAGTGTTTCAGCCAAGAAAAACCTTCTGATCATTTCCCCTGAAGTGCCAAACATTTGAGTAAATGCATTTAGAAAAGGATCACACAGTCCCAATATTCCAGTCCCTGACCATGAAAGTCATACTCAGCTACAACCACAGTTATCTGGAAGAGTGACAAGTTAGGCTCATTAGGCACTATCTGCATTCCTGGCCTTCAGTGTTCCATAGCATAAATTTTTGGTGCTGTTAGTTTCCTGTAGTTAGTAAATTGAGCAAAAGTTCATCGCTATCACAAACTGAGAGTCTGGTAAACTTATAAAAGTCCATAGTATTCTCAATAACATTGCACACTCATTATTGTGACACTGGGAACAAGAGAGGGATCTGGCCTTTAACAGTCCTAAAGAAAACTTTAATTGCTAAGATAAAAGTTCTCTGATCATAACCTACAAGGGGATTTATTAAGTGATAAGTAGCTCATAACAATATTTAAATCTCATATGAAAACAATTACTTCATTATCCAATGCAAGATCTTTCACTACTTAAAAAGAAAAATTCCTTCCACTGAAAAATTTCACTTTGAGTTTGCATTTCTAAAGATATAATATGAAAGAAAAACAATGTTTCATTATTTAATCTTCATTATATGCATCTCACAAGGTTAAGTATGTTTTATGTACTTGCATAATTGGTGAATGGACAAGTTCAGGTCAGGAGGAAGCTGAAGTTTCATGTAGTCTTTATAATAGTATTTTGTCCTACCAGAAGATTATGATATAACTTAGCATAGTTCATACAAAAGCTTATTTTGGAGACTTACTTTGAAATATCTACAACCATTTTCATTATTAGATCATAAAATACTGGCTGTATCTTAGGTCTCTCTAAACTGTCTCATGAATAAACAGGAATAAATAAAATGCTAAAGTGTATTTCTTGTCAATAGGTAAGATCTTTTGCTTCAGGAAACTTTTTGTTTTGTTAGTTATGTTGTGTTTTTTTCTGCTTTACAATGCCAGCCTTTTCTGAAAATGCTAGTTTTAACACTATCAAACTGCTTTGCTGATAAAAGACTCCACTAAGTAAATCCCTGGGGATTTTAATATCTCTATGAATATGAGGAAAACAAGAATTTTATCTGACCACAAATTAAAATATCCTTTGGAGAATTTGAAATTCAAGAAGACATTAAAAGGAAGAAATCATCCTTCAGATCTTGGTTTAATGCATCCTGGGTTTTCTTTAGTTTATTAGTTAAAAATTTGGGTGCTAACTAGTCCTGGTACCATTCCATCTATTAGTGTATTAGTCCTGGTGGTGTTCTTTTAGAAGAAGCTGGAAGAGTGTACACTCTAGTGACTACACTGCTAGCTATCTGTAAACATGTTAAGCCTTCCCTGGGGACACATAAACATTTCTGGAACACATCCCATTGTGACGTCTAGGTCCTGATAAAATTCCATTTCCAAATTAAGATGTAGTCTCAAAATATGCACAGGTGACATGTATCTGAACTCAGAATCCGTGTCACTGTTAGATTTTCTAAGAACTGCAGGTGTTCAGGCAGTTCCATTTATCTTAAATTACACCAAAGATAGCTTTTCTTATAAATTCATTTTAAAAGAAATTTTTATAATAGCATAAAAAAACAAGGGCTATATGTAGACACTCATAAAAGAATCTTCTGTCAACTGAAAATAATATTCACCTGTTTTAGCACAGAGTGCTCTGCCATTTCAAAACTACCAATGACTCATGTTACAAATGCAGCTATTCTTAGGGCAGTGCACCAATGATATTAATAATGTTCCTCGAAAAGGGTACTATTTAATCAAATGTTTTGCTGATATATAAAACACACGAGCATACCCTTGTTACAATTCCAAATTACTGTCAGATAAAAATGTTTATTAGGCCACCTATATGCCCTCTCTTTTTGCTGAGTCAAAAAATCAGACAGTAAAAAGCCATTTGCTTCAAAGGAAATAGCTACAAAATAATTGCTTTAAACAGAAGCATAAAATCATCCTAAAATTAGAAAGCTTTGTAATGTGGAGTTTATGGAACCTGTGTTCTTTAGTCTCTTGCAATTGCTATGGTGGTAAAACTCTAACTACTATATTCTAGGGGGGAAAATTACCAAACTAAACAGGAAGCAGAGGTTAAAACATTATGAACACTTTGAATAACATTGAAAATTTATTAAAAGACTATCCAAAAACTACTTGGGAAAAGAATTCTATAGACTGAAGTAATATACTGCATATTCCAAAGTTCCCTAAACAACTAATTAGAAGTTTTTTGCTTTGTCTTCCTAGAAAAATTACAAGTAAAGATGAATGCCAGTACTATCCCCCACATCTCGAATAGAGGCTCCAGAGGAAAGCATTCTGCCTGAGTGACAACCAGATTACTGGTTTATACAAGAACTGCTGACACAACCTCCAATACACCAGGACACAAGAGGCATGGCTCTGCTCTAGCTGGAAAGCATAAAACTGGTTAGAAACAACAAACAAAGCATATTTGGTAATAAAATTGAATGCAATTTTAGAATAAGGACTTAGGGGAAAGTTTCAGTAGAAACTGGACCTAAGTATGAAATGCTGTCCTCAGAAGAAAACATTCCTGAAATTTTCCTTCTTGAAATAAAACTTTGCCTCTTCAAGGCAGTTTTAATTCAAATTATGACAAAGACATTGAATTAAGGCCTGAAGATCCTGGGGAAGGAATTTCAGTAAAACTATCCTTGGTTGTTTTCCCCAAAGTATTTCCAGAAAGAATGAAGTGGATCCCTTAAAATATTCTGACAGACATTTTCTTTCTATCTCCCTGCTACTAGGCCCAGCAAACAGCCTGAGTAAGCAGCCTGGCTTTGGAACAGGCAAGAACAACATTCCTGGGCCAATCCTAGCGTCCCTCTTTGTCTCAAAGCCCTGGTAGACAGAAGTTTAAAGACATGTAACATCTTTAAGAACACATTTTCTAAGAGGGAACAGCAATTTTCTGTATTTCAGTCTCTTCTCTTCACAACTTTTCTACCACAACACAGTCAAGAACTTGTTCCACATAACTTCTAAAAAAAAACCCATCTCTGCTTGTAACCTATCTTGTTATCTTTAAGGGGACACAGGTCTATTTTTAAAAGCAAAATGAAGCTAAAGTGGATTTCAGGAACCCAAACTGAAAGGCATGAAGACAGAATAAAGAAGGGGGCCGGCGGGGCAGGGGGATCAGAAAGTGTCCCTGCCTTTGATTTTCCCTTTTCACAGTGCTATGGAGACCATATTTGCATTAAGCCTATGTCTCCTTATTTCTTTGTCCAGCTTAAGTCTTTTCTTTCTTTCTCTTCTTTCTTCCTTCACTTTTCTTTCTTTCTTTCTCTCTTTCTTTCTTTTCTCTTTCTTGTCCAGCTACTGATTTCTTTGTAGCTGAAATCAATGGATATGGAGGCAATTAAGGAAAGATTAACAAACAAACTGGAGCTGCTTTCACTCCATTCTCCACATTCCAGGCCAAGAGAAAAGGATAACAGCCTGAAGAGCAAATAGAAGCTGAGGCTGGTTTCTCCAACCTATCTGAAAAGTCTTTGTGCAATCAGAGGGCTATTATTTCAGAAGACAGAGAGAAGGGGGCAAAAGATTCACGTTGCTAAGGAGACCTGCTGAAGCTGGCATTCCTACATGAATTTCCATTTCTATTGAAGGTGGAAAAGAAAAGATATTTTTTCCAAAGTTTATTTGCATCCCGTGGTTACCAAAGAAAGGCATTTTACCGATTTATTTCATCTTTAGTTGTAAACAACTAATCCCTAAAGAATTAAAAGACCTAAGTGTTGACCTCCTGCTGCCAGCCAGGCCCCTTTACTATGAATCAATCAACAAAGAAAGCCTTCAATAAGAATTCTGAGGTAACTGCAAAGAAAAAGCCTTTGTAAACACAAAATTAAATTTCTGGAAGGAATTTAACCAAGTGAAGTAATCTCTCTTATAACAAAAAACGAAAGACAAAGAAAGTCGGGGGTTTTGTGGCTTTTGTGCTATTTCAACTTCACTGGAACTTGAAACGTTTTCAGTAAAGCTTTATAAATAATCTCAGAGAAGACATGAAACTGTCAAAAATAAATTTAATGAGTTTCTCAGGTCAGCGTGTGTGTGTGTGTGTGTGTGTGTGTGTGTGTGTGTATGAGCGCGCGAGTGCGCGCGTGCACGCCCATGCGTGCACGCGCACACTAGCATAGAAAAGCATTAGCAGAGCCTTCCTTTTATACACCTTCCTTAATCTCTGCACACACCAGCAGCTGAAGAATCAGAATTCGAAATGGCATAGTTTGCAGTACGAAACTAGAAGTTAGCAAATTCCTACTAAGAGTAATTGGGATGCTGGGGGTGGAGGACAACAAAACTGGAGGGTCATGAAGGGAATGAAGCCATAAAGTTCCTTTCGAGTTAGTAGCCGCAAGGTCTACAGACTACCCCTCTTCCCATCTTCGTGCAATTTTCACCGCTTGCTGAATAAAGCACAACTTTCCAGGCAACTGGAACTAACTAGCTCATGGAGAAAGGGACAGGAAGAGAGGGGAGTTTCTTACTGTGGGAGTGAAAGAAGGGAAACTCAAAAGCAACAACGGTATCACCAAAAAAGGAAACGAAATTCATCAGTCTCTCCAGACTCTCGGGATCATTCCCCAAAATTTAAAAGGGGGGAAAGGGTTTTAAAAAAAAGTGAAAATTCAATCGGGAAAACCCAGATAAAGTGAAACAACAGAGAGAAATGTGGGCCGAGAGGAAAACTTAGGCAAATTGCTCTTAGACAGAGGATTGGGTAAGGAGGGGAACAGAGTGGAGATCCCACACGTCTTGAATTTGGGGCGTTTTGCCTGTTTCTTTTTTTACGGGGTTGTGGAAGGCGCCGCATCTTTTTTCACAGCCACATGGTTCTCGCCTTCAATGATAACAATTGCCCAAAATAGCAAACGTGTTACTCCAAAGCCGGAGAGACCAGCAAGGAAAAAGGAGAGGGCGTGGGAGGTCTCCTGAGTCTTGGCGACCTGAACTCCTTCGGATGAGGAGAACATGCAGGGGCTTCCTGGGGCCCGAGGGTCTTAGTGTAGAGGAGGGGAGAGAAAGGAAAGGGGAGTACGGGAGGGGAGAGGAGGAGAGGGGATGGGGTGGACTAGAGAGGTGGAGGCAGCAGAGGAGCCCTGGGCGGCAGGGGCGCGGCGCGGGGGCCTCACCGCTGCCTAGCGTGGACTCGCAATGCCAGATGTCCAGGTTGGCGGGCTTCCGGCAGGACTCCCATAGAGACAGATAGTACTGGTGGTCCGCCGTGACCCAGGCCGGGCTCAGTACAGCTCCCAGGTCCAGACACAGCGCCAGAAAGATGCACACGAGCCCGACCAGCTTGAGCGGGGTCAGCACCGACACGCGCACCTCTTCCATGCCGCTGCCCGCCGAAGCCATGCCCTGGCGCCGCTGCCGCCCTCCCTGATGCAGTCGAGGACACCAGGAGGGTCCAAAGAGCCCGAAGCAGGAACTCCAGACCAGGGAAGCGCTGGTACACTGGCGCTGGCTACTCGACCCTCGGGACTCTGTTCCGCACGCCGAGAGGTCAGCGGGACTCGCCAAGCGGGGAAAGCTGGCCCAAAGGAAGTCGTTGGCAGCCGCAACAACGGCGAATGCACAGTGGACCTTCACGCAGCGCTCTGCCTGTGCCCGCGCCCGCGTCTGCTCCTCCCAGGCGCGGCCAGGCTGGCTCCGCCCCAGCCCCGCCCCAGGCTGCAGGAGGCGTCTCCTTGCAAGGGAGGCGGAGGGTCTGCGGAGTGGAATGGCTCTGGTTTCTGGCTTCTGGACGCCCGCCCTTCTCGCCACTAGCCTGGTCGCCACTGTGAATAGCAATTCTCTGCTGCCAGCCCTACCATGCTTGCTCTGGGGTCCCTCCGTGGGGAATGTCTCCGGGTCACGTGACTCACGTGACTTTCTTTTAAGTAGGGAGCAGGTATTGAACGTTTTCTCTCTTTCTTCTTCTTCTTCTTCTTCTTCTTTCTTCTTCTTCTTCTTCTTCTTCCTCCTCCTTCTTCTTCCTCCTCCTCCTCCTCTTCTTCCTCCTCCCCTTCCTCCTCCTTTTTTCCTAGAAGACATCTGATGTGGATTCCTAGGCTTCTTAGCCTATGGCCTTTGAAGAAAAGATAGGTCCCCACTCAGCAATAGTAGGCCCTCTGCCCAGCCATTGGTAAAGATGTAATGGAATGAGGAGAAAAGTAGCTGGAAATTCTTTACACTCTCCAAACCCGGAACAAACTCAGGAGCCACCCTTCTATCCCCACCTTCCAGCACCTTATTAAGTCAGTTTTCAAGCTGACTGCAGCCTTTGCTCTCCCTCCGAAGGGCAAGTGGGAGATAAAATGGAAATGAGAGGTTTCTCAAAAATGAAAAGCAAGCTTTATTCGCATCTCTGCTGTTTTGTCTGTTGTAATTTGGCTTAAATCCCTAATGTACTCAGAGCTGTGTTCAGCTAGATCTGAAACCTTACCTTGGTGTTAAGCTTTCCTTGTTCTTCAGTAAGCTCTACTACAGGGCCTAAGATAGGAGGGAGTGGGTATATCATTCCTGAATGAAAAATTAATGCATCTACATAGATTTTCATGAAACTGACATAAGGACTCTTCAAAGGCTATTGTCTTGGTTCTTAAGGAGTGGATGCATGGTTTACGTCAATTTGTGAGAACTGTACATGCCACAAAATTGAATTCCTGGTGTTTTAATAGTTGAATTCAGCGTGATTGGCGGCCTGATTCGTATTTTTCCTTTCCATCTTGCCTTAAAACACACACACAGTACACACAATTTATTCACTAGATCATTGACCAAGCATGTTTACAGATCATTTACCCTTTCAGTAACTTAATGTGAAAGTCAAAAATGAGGATAATGACCTGAAGAATGCACCTCACATGCTCCCCACCCCTCACACAATTCCATCCTCAACCTAATGACTCATATTTTGTGTGCAGGGATGGGTATGAGGGCATTTAACAGTCTGTCTCTTCTACCACCTGTTTCCAGGGGTATAACACATTTTAACAAGCAATGAAAGTAGTATCAAGTGACCTGAGACTAAAATGAAATCCCAGGTAAAATAAAACACATGGTTTCCTGCGAGAGTAAATAGAACTGGCCATCTTTTCAACTTCTCAACCATAATCACTTTAATTACTTGAGGATATGTCATAAACAAATGAGGAACAGACACTTTAAAGTATTGTGTAACTTATGATACAGCAATGTATCTGATAATTTTTTATGTTGTAATCTCAATTGGCTCCCAAAATTTCACTGAATAAATGATAAACCAATGTTGCCCCTAAAAATGGAAATCCAACAAAGATACTAAAAGATAGCTAATTTTAAGTGGAGGTGGGGTAAGACATGACAATTGAATTATACACAGGCACACAATATACATATATTATGGGCTACCATGTATGTACATATTATATACACAGTGTCTGTTGCATGAACTAGAATAGAAATAATTGGAGATTGAGAAATGAAATGAGTCCACAATAAGCTATAAAGAAAGAACTACTAGCCCATGAGAATTGCCTTGCAGTTAAATGAAAAATGAGGACATGACTGCTTCAAAATTTGGTTGAAGAGGTTTGTTATAGACATGAGGGAAAGAACAGCTAGTGTCATCCTAAAGGCCAGATTGATTATGGCCAGAAGACTGAACCAGATGATGAGGGGAATGGGGAGAGGAGAGTGAGAGAGGACAGAAGGAACAAGTAGAACAAGAGAGATCCAGGAACAGAGCCAGCCAGAAGCTCAGAGCTTCTTGACCAAGAGAAAGCATTAAAAAAAAAAAAAAAAACAACGAGGTTATATAGGAATCAGAAGCTGGGGGAGGAGATTCCTAGACCTAGAAATGATGTTCTATTATGAAATCATTCCAGTCATGCATGGTCAAGACTCTTTTGTTCTCAGAGAGGAATAAAGATTTTATGGAGAAACAATTTTTCTGTAAGGAAAACAATGAGAGATTAGAAATAACTGCAAAGTGCCTTTTTAGTGTGGCTGGCAATAACATGGACAAATTTCTCTAAGTATCAGAACCAAAGATACATACTTTACAGGTTCACTTGTTTTATTTATAAGTCCATTTTCAGGTCACTCTATTGGAGTGTGAAGTGATTTATTCTATAATATAATGAGGTCTGCTTGTTACTTACAAAAATTAATGAGATCAAGAGACCTTCAGGTAGTATATATTCTCTGCTGCTTCTACAGAGTTTCTTATGTCATGCAACATTTTGCAATTAAGATCATCAAATAACTATAACTGATTATTGTTGATCATACCTTTTAAAGAACAACTTATAAAAATTTAAAATTCCACAGCTAGCAACTAAATTACATAGTTTTCTAATATATATTCTGATTTAAATATTGAATTAAATTTGGATTATTAAAAATTGTATTAAATTTGATTTAATTCAGTTGATAATAGTATATTCACTATTCTCATTGTATTGATGTTTTGATTTCATGCTAATTGAAGTTTCATATTAGTGTCTATGACCATAATAATTTTCTAGTCCATAAAAGAAATTGAAAACATTAGAGAACATTGGATGGAAGGGATGAATAATTCTAGAATAAATATGTTTATTGTGATGAAAATGATTTTGAGCCAGGAACCCAAGAGGTAGGGATATGGGAATAAAGGCATTTAAAATTAGCAAAACTTTTCTTGCTGGAATAGGATTCTTTTTATTTCCCTGTTTCTATCACTGCCCGTCAATGTAGTATCAAGTACTCTACCAACACAAACCTCATCCTGAACTGATTTGGCATTTACTTGGACATCATCACGGAGATTCATCATTTCAGTATCTGTTACATACTAATTAACTCATGAAAACTAATTGTTAAAAGAAGGATGGAAACCTCAGAAATGCTTGCTCTAATAGTTGAGACTTAGGTGGTATTCAGAATTGTAGCTTATATTTGGTTAAAGGGGCTAAAAGGGTGTGTGCTATTGAAGCATTGCCTAGTTGTGAATTTGGGCACAGATCAATGAAGTTAGAAGTAAAAGAAAGCATCAAAAAATCATCCTGAAAAACTTGTTCATTTTTTCCCCTCCAGCTTTCCTAGAGCTCATTAGCTAAGTAACTTCTATTACTCTAAATTCTGTCTAAAGCTATCTTTGTACATTTCAGGTGAATGTTCATAAAAATTGTTTTGATTCAGACCTATTTTTATTTGAGCATTCAAATTGAGTTCTTTGCAGTCAGGAAGAAATATCTTAAGAAATACCTGCTTTGAACCTTTTCTAAAGTACCATCAATTTATACCATCAAATATAGCATCAACTTGCAACAAAAGAAGTTAGGGCTAGTGGATATAGCTCTGTTGCTAGAATGCTAGCCTAGCATACACAGGACCCTGAATTCCTTGCCCAGCACCATATAAACTAGGCCTGATGATATATGCTTGCAATTCTAGGACTCCTGATGTGGAGGCGGGAAGTTTAGCAGTTGAAGGTTATCATCAGCTAATTAAGGAGTTTAAGACAAGTCGGGATTACTTGTGACTATCAAAACTAAGTAAACAGAACTACTTTATCTATGTTGATATGCTGAAAATCAAGCAGTGTTGTATTCTTTCTCATGAATTAACCTTTGTGATGTAAACATCTCAAACGTATTGTATGTGAGAATGTTTCTCTTGTGTTTTGGCAGAGTCTGCTTCTGCAGAATCAGAAAATTATTCACTAAATGGGAGTTTGTGTGTGTGTGTGTGAGAGAGAGAGTGTGTGTGTGGTGTGTGGTGTAGAGGTCATTCCCTTCCTTTGTATTCTGAAGCATTCACATATTCAAATGTCAAATATGAGCCCCAGAATTTACATCTCATGATGCATTGGCCTAATGAAAGGAAAGGTTGGAGGTAAAAAAGCTTACAATGAGGGTGTAACTGGGGCAATTTATACTCAAAATTTTCAAATAGACGAATGTAGCTATGCAATTACTCCCTGGGGTTTCCAAATGGGGGTTATAATGTCAACAATGCTAAGTGATTGAGACTAGGGGGAAAATAAATCCCTTTTAGAAATTTCATTTTAGTGTAGCTCTCACCTCTAAATTTCACCTTTCCAAATTAGTCTGTAAAGTGAGTAAATAAAAAATATCTGCAATCTATCACAATTCAAAATGTCATTTCAGTCAAGTCCAAACAAACATAGGTGGAAAAATACCAATATAATTTTGAAGTCGACTGTGTTACTCTATTCCCTCAATTATTTTTTCACTTTTCTTAAGCTTAAATCTATTACATTTTCCCTCTTTGTTTTAAAGATGATTAAAATTTAGTAAATACAGGAACATTCTTTTTTTATTATTTATTTATTATTTATTTTTGTTAAAAGCAAAATTTACATTTACTCCCCTTGTTCCCGGCCTTCCCGTTCCCGCACTACCCCATCCCCTCCCCCTGCTTCCTTAAGATGGTGCAGGATACCCTGTCCTATGGGGAGCCCAAGGCCCTCCCCCCTCCATCTAGTCTAAGAAGATGTGCATTCATATAGAATAGGTTCCCAAATAGTCCATACATGCAGAAGAGATAGGTCCCAGTGCCAT
>JAQHUG010000359.1:427825-440428 GCA_028555095.1 Dicrostonyx torquatus
ATAACCGGAATTAACCACTGGTCATTAATATCGCTTAATATCAATGGACTCAACTCACCTATAAAAAGTCACAGGTTAAGAGAATGGATACAAAAACAGGACCCAACATTTTGCTGTTTACAAGAAACACACCTCAATCACAGAGAGGAACATTCTTTTAATTGAGGAAGCTCAAGATTAAAACATTCAGTATAGAACCTAATGATTGTGTAACTTTGGCCACACCATTAAATTCAGTTTCTTCCTTTATAAAATAGGATGATACACCACTGATTGTTGTGAGGATTAATAAAATAATTTTCATAAGGTCGAATGCCAGACATATGGTAGGCGTTGATCACAATTATTACATTATTGAAATCCTGATGTCAGCTAAAGCCTCACAATCCCTAGGAGATTTAGCAATTTTGTTCAAAACCCTAATTTCATGACCTTTTATTATCCAGTCATTTTTCATAATTCTTGCCTTTTCAGTTCTTCTCTCGATTTGGTTTTGTAGCTTTTCAAATACTTTCCTCATGGCAAAACTGGATGTAAATATGTCCCTTCATAACTTTCTGGGGAAAACATGGGAAATGTCATGTTATATATAGTATTGAATTTATAAAACATCTGTGACTATTTGTGTGTTTGTTTAGAAGTTCTACCATGGATACAGAGATGCTCCTAAACCCTTGTCTGAATAAAAGAACAAAAAAATGCCTTCCTATATCTTGTAAGTTGGTTCTCTTAATCAAATGCACAAATTTGGGAGGAAAAAACATGGAGTCATAATGGGGGGAGGTAAACAACACCCATCTAGGCAACTGAATCAACTCTAACAATCAGTGGGTTGATAGAAGTGGCATCCAAATCACCTTCACATCCATATATGAGAAGAAAATGCTCCTATATCTTGTATTCTCACATATATTTTCTTATCCATGCCAGTTTCATGTTCTCTACCCTCTCAAGGACACATTTCATTCCATGATTTCTATTCTTACTATACTTACTCCTTGCTGCTTAAAGTTCATTAAAGTTCATATGCAAACAGTACTGGTATCACTGGGAAGCTCAATTCACTACAAATGCTTATTTCTTATCTAAAACTGCAGTATAATGAGATTATTAACATATTATTAACATTTGTGAATCACTGATCTAACATCTTGCATTCTGAAGGCTCATCCACTACTTAAAAGTGTCCACATCAAAGCACCTATATTCTGTGGAATAATCTTTTTCTACAATGTCAAGATGTGTCTTTGCCAACGGACCTTCCTATTACTTTAAGTTATATGCTGAAAAGCTCTTAGCTAGGCAGGAGGTATAGTTGGGACAACCAGACACAGAGGACTCTGGGAAGAAAAAGTGGGAGTCATCAACCAAATGGAGAAGAAGCAACCTGGGCAGTACAAAGTAAAGGTAATAAAGTCATGAAACAAAAGGTATATTGATAAAAAATGGTTAATTTTTGTTGTGAGCTGCTTAGTAACAACCATACGCTATTGGCCAAGTCTTTACACTTAATAATAAGTCTCTGTGTCATTACTGGGGAGGCATTGGTCCTGACAAAAAGGTCTGACTATACCTGTCAAGTAAAGAGAATAATTTTTATGCTTTAATATGTTATGTGTTAACCAGGAGAATGATATTTCTTTTCTATCCATGTCTCAGCAGGATCTCTTAGTCAGTGATTTTGGGCCAATTAATAATTGAGTCAGCTGATTTAACTGGCATTTGTATATTCTTACTTCAATAGTCCAAAACACTTATTTTGTTATGCCTTCACTTTGAAAGTTGTGATTCTGAAAATGTATTAATATACTAATAATAAATGATGATACTGCTAACTAAAACTTAACCTTAAACATTGATTTTATGACTTAGGAATACAAAGAATGATATTTGGTTTCTTATTAATTCATCTTGTGGAGAATTCATGATCATTCATAGTATATAATAAATTACAATGTATTGAAAAGTACATGAAAGAAGTTCAGTCTACGTCATATAAAAGAGCATCATGGAAGAAATCAAAAAAAAATAATGACTAATTCTCATTGATGAAGGACTTTAAACAAAGGAGCATCACCGGCTTGAAAATAATAGCTAGCATTAAGGGAAGAGAATAAAGCTACATTTGATCCTGTGGCTTCTTTTAAATTCCTTACTTTTGTCATCAAAATTATCAGATTTGAAATTTTTTTCTATAGCTTATTTGACAATTAGAAACTATTATGACAATGAACAATGTTGAGAACACAAGTTTTCTATGGATAGAAAAGCAAGCTAGAGATTTCATTTAGGAAAAGCACAAGAGAGCATGATTAGAAGAAGCAAGTAGATTTAAGTTTTCCAGAATGATGGAAAGAAAGTAATTTTCTTTAAAAACAACTAGAAATTAAATAATTGCATTTAGGCTTGGTATATGGACACAGAGTTAAAAACCACAACTTTGGGTAGGGACTTTACCCTCCCTTCCCATGCTGTTAGCAATCCAGCCGCCACTGGACCTCAAGATTACATTGAACCAGAATCAAAATCCTGGTTGGAGATCCTCAGAACCAGTCCTCTTCTTCCTCTGCTCCTTTTCAAGCACCAGCCTATCAAGATGATGGAGGACTGCTTAAAGGCCTCTTGAGGCCCTGGGATTTGTTTGGAAGAGAGGTAGAAAGATTGAAAGATCCAAAGTGGATTGATAATTTCAAAGAAATGGCATCTTCCAGATGCAAACAACAGATGTTTATATGAACTCACAGAGTCTGTTACAGCATGGACAAACCTTGTATAAGCTTTAGCTGACAATTTATTAGTGTGGATCAGGAGAGGTGGGTATGATGTATACCTCCAGTGAATTAGATATTGACATTTGATTGCTCCTGGGCAAGGTAACTTAGTTTTCTTCAGTGAGGTGACTATGGGTATACTAAACATTACAGGCCAAGCTCCTTGTCAAAGAGTAGTCAGCCATTGTAAACTGGATTCTATGTTTTTTTTGTTTGTTTGTTGATTTTGATAGTGATAAACTGAGACAGAAACAGAAACTAGAAAGATCATGAATTTGTTAGGGAAGGGAGGTGGGGGAAGATTTAGGAGGAGTTGAGGAAGGAGAATGAACATGGTCAAAATATATTGAATGAAATTCTCAAAGAATAAATACAAATTACTGAAATTATTGCATTTAATTGGCTACCAAGTCAAAAGAAAAAAGAGTAATAAAGGTCAATAATTTTATTAGAGTTTATGATTAAGAATGTGTGACAGGCTAGTAGACATTTTAGGGACCAATTTTCCATGGTTGCCATTGAATCTGGGATATTGACATTGCCATTCTAAGTTTTAAAACTAAGGAACTGAAGTGAACTAAGTAAAACTGTGATTTCTTTGCCGAGCAGTGGTGGTGCATGCCTTTAATTCCAGCACTCAGGAGGCAGAGGCAGGCGGATCTCTGTGAGTTCGAGGCCAGCCTGGTCTACAAAAGCTAGTTACAGGACAGGCTCCAAAGCTACAGAGAAACTCCGTCTCAAACAAACAAACAAACAAATAAAAAAACCTCTGATTTCTTACAACTGTTTTATTATTTTTTAATAAGATAACACTGGTTTTGATTAAGCTGGGCATATAATACATATTCCTAAACACTGAGAGACATATATTGTTTTCCAGCATATTTTATTAATGCATACGGTAGCTTTTCTTGTAATATTTTGAATAACATTACCAATTCATTGTCACTTTCATTTTAGTCTCTACACATTCCTTTGATTATATATTTTAATAATTCATGTCTGCACATGGAAAGAAATAGACATTGCGTATGTTTGTGTACTAGTAGTTACTCATATGCTTTTCAATATATAATAGATCTAAATTTTATATATTGACTTATATATGATCTTCAAAATTTTTATTTTTTCATTTAATTTTAATATATTTTAAATAAAAATATAAATATATAATCTATAAACTACAATACCAACCTGCCAATCGAGGCATGCTTCATTATTCCAGAGTGGCAAAAACTGTTATGGATGTAACAAATCACCTTTGCTAGAACCTGAATTTGTTCCACTAGAGAAAATCCATTTTTGTTACTGCAAATTTCTACCAAAATCCATGCCTGGGGCAAAGGATCAGAGAAAGGAACAAATTATTGTTATTAAGCTTATAGAAATCAAAATTACTTTCTATTTATGTAAATCCATAGCCAATGCTACTCTCAGCATTAGCCAGAGAATCCTCATTTTACCGTGAAAGATGACAAATGAAGGCTGGGCAGTGGTGGTGCGCACCTTTACTGCCAGCACACCTAAGCACTTAGGACACATAGTCAGGTAGATCGCTGCACATTAGAGGACAGCCTGGCCTGTAGAACAAATTCCAAGATGGACAAAGCTATTCAGGAAAACCCTGTCTTGTAAACCCCCCCCAAAAAAAACCCAAAAAGATAAAGACAAATACAGGGACATGTAACTGGCTAAAGTGCTGAGAACAGGGCAAAGTTGAATCCTCAGCCATTAACAAGGCATTTATACCATTGCCCTATGAGACTCAAGGGACATTAGAGCATAAGGGTCAGAAAAACAATTATAAGATTTGGAAGACAGGAAGAAGAGCTATGTAATACCACAATCCGAAAATGATACAGGCATTCTATTCATGAACTCTATCCAGCAGCACAGGCCAAAGATGAGCCTCTGAAAGAATAGGCCTGAGAACAACCAACCCTGGTTGAGGGACAGGTTCAAGAGTTTCTGTCCTGCTTCTACTGAGCTAGTGGTCAATAATACATTCTGAGAATTGGGATGCCATTGTTTTTAGTGGATTAAACTCTTGTGAGCCTGCCAAGCTCCAAAGAAGAGCTGAAAACACACATTGAATGAGATTGTACTGGTTAGCACATAGTTAAAACAAAAATACATGAGTATTAAAAAGGGAATCATGGAGCAAAGAGGTGGGTTGATAGGGAAGGAAGCGAAACAATGAAAGATAAAATGAGAATAATAGAAATTCATTCTATGCAAGATGAAAAGAAAAAAATGTTAAAGAACAAGTTTAATGTTTAAAAAGGCAAAATGACATGATTTTAATGCTTCCTAGACCTGTTACAAAATAGCTTAAGTTGTTCAACACTTCTTAATACTACATTTATGATATCTCTTTAAGTTAATATTTTCATAGTTGCTTTTATCTCCCACTCTCCAACATAGGAGAAGCAGACAAAGAAAGAGAGATAAAACAAAAGACACATACACACATATAATTTTTCTCATTAAAATCTTATTTCATAGGCTGAGAATATAGATTGGTGGTACAACATATATTTATAATATGAAGGACCATAGGTTTGATCCCTCATAACACACACACACACACACACACACACACACACACACACACACACGAGAGAGAGAGAGAGAGCTCAAAGTTATTATTTATTTTATTGCATCTTAGAAACTTATCCTCAAAATGTCTTTGTCTGCTACAGAAGAGAAATAGAACCGTCTTCCACTAGATTATAGTAACATTTCATCAAATTAAAATTAATCTAGCTATATTGGGAAACTTTTCCTATTCAGCTCTTTGAGGAATGTCATGCTGGTTTTGGCATTACAAAGCCAGGTCCATTTCAAACAGCATTTTTACTAAACTCAAGGGTTAATGGTCAGACAAACCAGGTATTATAAAGAATAAGCAGATAAAATACTAAATTAAAATTCATGACATCTTGTCAAATATAAAATATACTATTTCTGAAACTTTTACTATAAAATGACCACTCATTTTTCCTCTTATTTTTAGTTAGACTTTCTAATGTTGACACCAAATATGACATTGTCACTGCCCTGTTTTGATTTGCATTTCCCTGATGCCTAGGGATGTTCACTATTTCTTTTAGTGTTTCTTAGTCATTTGTAATTCCCTGTTGATAATTCTCTGATAGATCTGTACCCCATTTTTCAATGGATTATTTGGTTTATTAATGTCTAGTTTCTTGAATTCTTTATATATTTTGTAATTTAGTCTTCTATTGCATGTGAATATGGTAAAATATGCTTCGATTCTATAAGCTGTTAATTTTTCCTTTACATTACGGAATCTTTACAGTTTCGTTAGGTCTCATTTATTAGTTCTTGATCACTATGAGTGACTGCCCTATTGGGGTTCTGTTCAGGAAGTTCTTTCCTGTACTAATGTATTCAAAGCTATTTCCTACTTTCTCTTTTCTCGAGTTCAGTGCATCTAGTTTTTTGTTGATGTCTTTGATCCACATGGCCTTCAGTTTTGTACAGGGTGACAGATATGGATCTATTTGCACTTTTATATATGCAGACATTTGGTTAGATCAGCACCATCTGTTGAAGATGCTTTATTTCTTCCTTTGTGTATTTTTGGCTTCTTTATCAAAATTAAGGTGTTCCTATGTGTGTTAATATATGCCGATGTCTTTCATTCAATTCCATTGATCAGTATATCTGTTTGTAAACCAATACCATGTGTGTTTTATTAATGTAGCTCTACGCTGCAACTTGAAATGAGGGATGATAATACTTATGAAAGTTCTATTACTGTTCGTAATTGGTTTAGCTCTCCTTGGTCTTTTGTTTTTTCATATGAAGTTGAGTATTGTCCTTTCAAAATCAGTAAAGAATAATATTGAAATTTTGATGGAGATTGAGTTGAATCTGGAAATTACTTTTGGTGGGGTGGTAATTTTTACAGTGTTAATCTTATCGAGCCATGAGCATGTGAGATCTTTCAATCTTCTGATATCTTCTTCAATATTTTCTTCAAAAACTTTAGTTTTTTTGTCATATAAGTCTTTTATTGCTTGGCTAGAGTTACCCCCAAGATCTTTTACATTATCAGTGGCTATCTTGAAAGTTTTATTTCTCTGATTTCTTCCTCAGTCTATTTGTCATTTCCATATAGGATGCGTACTAATTATTCTGTATTAATCTTGTATCTAGCCAGTTCACTGAAGGTCCAGCTTTAGGAGTTATATGATATAGTTTTTATGGTTGCTTATGTATACTATCGCATCATCTGTATGTAATGATAAAATAATTTCTTCCTTTTATATTTGTATCCCCTTGATCTCCTTTGATTCTCTTATTGTTCTAGATAGAACATTAAATACTATATTTAGCAGATAAAGAGTGAATAGACAGCTTTGTCTTGTCTGTCATTCTGGTGGAATTGCTTTGTCCCTCACTACACTTAGTGCAATGTTGGCTACAGGCCTGCTGTAAATTGCCTGCGTTATGTTTAGGTATGTCCTTCTTGTACCTATTATTTCCAAAACTTTTTTTTGTCTAGTTTTTTATTGTTAAAAGAAAAATTGACATTTACTCCCCTTGTTCCTGGCCCTCCTGCTCCCCCAATACCCCACTGCTTCCTTAAGATGGGGCAGGATACCCTGCCCTGTGGGAAGCCCAAGGCCCTCCCCCCTCCATCTCTGTCTAAGAAGGTGTGCATCCATATAGAATAAGTTCCCAAAAAGCCAATACATGCAGAAGAGATAGGTCCCAGTGCCATTATCATTGGCTTCTCAGTCAGTCCCCATTGGCAGTCACATTCAGGGAGTCTGGTTAGGTCATATGCTCATTCAGTCCTGTTCCAGCTGGATTTGATGAGCTCCCAATAGATCAAGCACACTGTCTCTATTGGTGGGCCAGTCCCTCACTGTCCTGACTTCCTTGCTCATCTTCTCCCTCCTTCTGCTCTTCCACTGGACCTTGGTAGCTCAGTCCCTTGTTCTGATGTGAATGTGGGTCTCTGGCTCTATCTCCATCCATCATGCAAATTTTCTATCGTGACGATTAACATATTCAACAAAGTAACTATGGGACAAGGTCAGTTCAGGCAGCCACTCCTCTGCTGCCCAAGTACCTAGCTGCCTAGCAGGGGACATCCCTGTGAACACCTGGGATCTCCTCTAGAGACAAGTCTCTTGCGAATCTTAAAATGACTCCCATTATCTTTTATCATGACATAGTACTGAATTTGGTTAAAGGCTTTTTCAGCATCTAATGAGATGATCACGTTTTTTTTTTTCCTTTCAATTTGTTTATATGGGGGATTACACTGATTTTTCATATGGTGAAACATTCCTGCATCTCTACAATGAAACCTACCTAGTTATATTAGAGATCTGTTTGATGTCTTCTTGATTTCTGTTCAAAAGTGTTTTCTCATATATATCCATAAAGGAAACTCTAATCCTGTTTCTGCATTGAATTCTTGTGTGGTTTGGTATGAGGGTAACCGAAGCCTCAGAAAATGAACTGAGCAATCTTCTATTTCTATTTTGTGGAATAATTTGAAGAGTGTTGACATCAGCTCTGTTTTGAAAGTCTGGTAGAATTCTGTGTCAATCTGTTTGGCCATAAGATTTGTTTTTGATTAAAAATCTTTCAATAAACTGCTTCTATTCCACTAAAGGTTATAGGTTATAGGTCTGTTTTGTTGTAGGGGGAGGAAGCTGCGTCCTGCTGCCCTGCTAGCTTGACCCCCGAAATAAACACACAGAAATTGTATTAATTAAATTACTTCCTGGCACATTATACCTAGCCTCTTCTTGGCTAACTCTCACATCTTGATCTAACCCATTTCTATCAATCTGTGTTTACCACGAGGTTGTGGCTTACCAGGAAAGATTCTAACCAGCATAAGTCTCAGGCAAGAGCTTCATGGAGTCTGCCACACTGCCTTCTTCCTTCTAGAATTCTGTTCTGTCTTCCATGCCTATCTAAGTTCTGACCTATCAAAAGGCCAAGGCAGTCTCTTTACTTAACCAATGAAAGCAACACAAATAGAGAAGGATCTCCTATACCACTATTTAAATTAGTTTTCTGTTATCTCATTTTCTTAACTTTGATAAGTTGTATCTATTTAGAAAATTATGATTTGTAATAGATTTTCCAATTTTGTGGAGTACAGTATATATATATATATATATATATATATATATATATATATATATTTGGATTTCTTGTGCCTGTTGGACACCCTCTTCTTTTCTGATTTTGTTAATTTGGATATTTTCTCTTAGTCTTGAAGTAAGTTTGGATTTACTTTATTTCTGTTCTTCATAGAACCACATCCTAGTTTCAATATTTCATTGTATTATTATCTTTGTTTCTATTTCATTTATTTCAGCCTCAGTTTGATTATTTCTTTCTATCATCTATTCTTGAGTATGCTTACTTCTTTTTGCTTGAGATATTTCAGATGTGCTGGCAGGTTGCTAGAAAAAGAGATCTCCAATTTTTTTGTAATGTAGGCATGGCATATTTTCCTCTTAGCACCATTTTCAATGCATATGTTTAATACCCATTTTCACAGGGTTTTCAAGACTCTTTAAGTTCTTTCTATATTTCTGTCTGGACCCTGTTTTTATTCACTAGAGAGTTGTTCAGTTTCCATGAAATTTTAGGCTTTCTGTGGTATGTTTTGTTTAAATTCACTTTAATCTGCAGTGTTCTGATAGGATAAATGCAAAGGGTTATTCCAATTGTCTTGCCTGTTTCAAATTACTTTGTGTGTGAATATGTGGTAAATTTTGGAGAAATGTCCATGAGGTGTTGAGAAGAATTTATATTCTTTTGTGTTTGGGCAAAATTGTCTGCAGATATCTGTCAGGTCATTTTGTTTTTTAATGTCTGTTTGCTCCACTATTTCTCTCTTTTGTTTATGTCTGGATGACCTGTCTCTTCATGATAATGGGATATTGAATGACATTCTACTATCAATGTGTTAAGGTCAATTTGTGATTTATTCCTTAGTAATGTTTCTTTTAAGAACGTGGGTGTCCTTGGTTTGGGGTCCTAGATGATAAGAATTTAAATAATATTTTAGTGGCTATTTCCTTTGATCAGTACAAAGTGTCCTTTCCTATCTCGTTTGATTAATTTTGAATAGAAATCTCTTTTCTTAGATATTAGAATAGCTACACCAGCTTGCTTCTTGTGTCCATTTGCTTGAGAAATATTTTTCCAAACCTTTATTGTGAAGTAATATTTATCTTTGTTGTTAAGGTATGTTTCATGTATGCAGCAGAAGAATGGATCCTGATTTAGGATCCATTCTCTTTGTCTATGCCTTTTCATTGTGGAATTGATAACATTTAAATTGATAGAAACTAATAACTAATTATTTTTATTCTTTTTATTTTGTTTTTGCTGTTCTTGTGGGTAGTGGTGGTGGAGGGCATGTGTGTATGTGTATGTGTGTGCTTGTGTCTGTAGTTTGTGTGTGATTCCTTCCTTTTGGTTTTGCTGGTGTGAGATTATTAATTTCCTGTGTTTCATGGGTAGAGTTAACTTGCATGGGTTGGAAATTTTCTTCAACTGACATCTATCAGGCTGGATTTGTGGATAGATATTGTTTAAATTTGACTTTAAGTGAGATATATTGTTTTTTCTATGTATGATGAATGAAAGTTTTACTAAACAAAATAATCTATACTGCCCACTGTTTGTCTCTTTGAGTATAACTGGACATCTGTCCAGGCCCTTGTGGCTTTTAGAGTCTCTATTGTGAAGTCGGGTGTAATTTTCATAGGTCTGCCTATATATGTTACTTGCTCTTTTTACTCTTACAATGTAATATTCTTTCTTTGTTCTGTTTGTCTAGTGTTTTAATTATTATGTGTCTTAGAGATTTTCTTTTCTGGTCTAATCTATTTGGTTTTCTGTATGCATCTTATAACTATAATCATTTCCTTCTTTAGATAAGGAAAAATTTATTCTATGATTTTGTTGAAAATATTTTCTGTGTGCCATTGAGCTGGAATACTTCTCCTTCTATTCCTATTATTCTCAAATTTCATCTTTTAATAGTGTCCCAGATTTTCTGGATGTTTTGTGTCAGAATTTTTTTAACATTTTCTTTGACTGGTGTATTTTTTCTTTCATTGTATCTTCAATGACTGGGATTCACTTTTCCATATCTTGTATTCCATTGAGGATGTTTGGGTCTGCAGTTCTTGTTGACTTACCAAAATTTTCCATTTCCAGATTTGCCTTAGTTTGTGTTTCCATTATTACTTCCATTTTCATTTTCAAGTCTTGAACATGTTATTTCCTCAACTGATTTTTGGTTTTCTTAGCTTGCTTTCTATAATGGATTTATTAATTTCCTTTATTTTTTGTCTATTCCTCAGTATTTCAAATGGGTTTATTCATTTCTTCTTTAATAAACTCCTATATCTTTATAAAGTTGGTTTTATGGTCTTCTTCTTGTCCTTCATCTGTGTTGTAATATTTAGGGATTGCTGTGGAAGGATAGCTGGGCTCTGGTGGAGACATATTTCTATTGCTGTTATTAATTGTGCTATTATGCTGAAGTGAAGGCTTTTGAGTTTGGGGTGATTATAGGTCTAGGTACTGATTTCTGGTTTTGTCTGTGATGGATGGATATTTTGTTCTTTGATTTCAATTTCACCTTGGGTCTTCTGGCCATTGGTAGGTGTGGTATTAGTTAAGCAGGTGATCTCTGCCAGAGTTGGAGCCTGGGTCACTTACAGTGATGAGGAGGAGTTGAGGGTTTGGGAATATTGTTGCAGGAGGAACCAACAGTGTTGGGGCATATTGGGGAAATGGCCTATCTAGAACTCTGGTGACCTATCTGGCATTTGGTCAAGCAGGGAGAGTGGTGTAGGTATTTGGGGTGGGAGTGGGCACCAAAAACATGGGTGGAGTCAACAGGCCAATAGACTACCTGGAGTTCTGGATGTTGGTATGACCTCTAGTTGAAAAGCATGTTCTACTAATAACTATTATTAGTTGTGGTTTTGGAGTATCTGCCATTTGATATCAATTTTGAGAAAATTGCATACATGATATTTTTTAAGTGAATGTGTTCTAAGTAAAGTTCAACTTACTTGAGACAAATGATTAAATAGTAAAGATGACATTTCAATACTATGTCACAATGAAGACTGCTTTATTACTCTCATTAATTATCTTGATTTAATTTAATTCATTGTTTGACAAGGAGAGATTAAAGTATATAACTTTTATTTTATTCCTGCTAGTGTGCTTCATTTCAAGACTGATCCATATTAACCCATTTCTTCTCCTGGCATTCTCCCTACTTTCAGCCATATTTTTAAGCAGAATTTTAAAAACTCAAATAAACCTCCACACCAAAAGTTAACATCTTGTAAACAGTGATTTGAAAACAAATTTAAATATAATATTTCTAAGGGAAGCTAACCAGGCATGGCTGAATGTATCTTGAGTGGGAGATGATAAATATCAGAAAAGTCATGCCTCCCAGTTAGAATTTCTTGTGGATTATAATACTTTACAAGTATTATATTTATAAGTCATATGACTGTGTTGCTATCTCATATAAGAAACCTATTGTAGATCAAGCCCACTGTCTCTGTGGACCAGGACTGAATGAGCATATGACCTAACGGACTCTCTGAATGTGACTGCCAATAAGGACTGACTGAGTAGCCAATGATAATGGCACTGGGACCCATCTCTTCTGCATGTATTGGCTTTTTGGGAACTTATCCTATATGGATGCACATCTTCTTAGACAGAGATGGAGGAGGGAGGGCCTTGGGCTTCCCATAGGACAGGGTATCCTGCCCCATCTTAA
>JAQHUG010000359.1:457656-481859 GCA_028555095.1 Dicrostonyx torquatus
AGGTCTGTGAAGAATTTTGTTGGGATTTTAATGGGGATTGCATTGAATCTATATATTGCCTTTGGAAGAATTGCCATTTTTAATATATTGATCCTGCCAATGCATGAGCATGGGAGATTCTTCCATTTTCTGGTATCCTCTTCAATTTCTTTCTTCAAAGACGTGAAGTTCTTGTCAAATAGTTCTTTTACTTCTCTCATGTAATGTGGCTCTCACACATCTTTCACATCTAACATTCCTCATCCCCACCCTGTAGCAGAGCATCTGCTTTAGTCTTCCCTTCCTCTCTGATCCCATCCCAAAGGGTCACAAAGATCTTCTCTAAACTTTCTTCTCTAGGCTTATCCAAATATTCCAGCTTCAATAAAAACAGACCTCCATTTGGAACACACCAACTGGAAAGGCCAGGGAAAGAATATCTTGGCCTCCAGTTGCAGCAGGCGTATTCTATGAATACACCAGCTGCACAAGACAAGGAAACAGATAAGGAAACTGAAGATCTTTACCACTCTCTCCTCTCCTTCAAACCCCATCCACTAGTCTCATCCCTATCTCTCCAACAGAACACCTTCTGCAGCATTCTTTTCCCCTCTGCAAACATCTTTTGTGAATCTCATAAACCTTTCCCTCTTAATCACCCTTTCTCTACTTGTTTTATCACAGTCCTCATCCCTTTCAGTCACTCCCTGCTAACACACAGCCAACTCCTCCAAAGTAGCAAGTAGGTTGTCTATAGTTCTATAAACCTTCCACAAAGAAATGTGCCTTACCCTCTCTTGGAATTAGAGGGTTTTGGGGTGGGAGGATGTGTGGAGGGAATGGGAGGAGGGGAGAGAGTGGGAATTTGGATTCATATTTTTTAAAAACTCTAATAAAAACATAGTGAAATAGGAACTGTTGTTAAATTTATTTTATTAATTTTAAAAAATAACAATCAAATTCCCACTCCCCCCTCCTCCCACTCCCTCTACACACTCTCCCACCCCACCAACTCCAATTCTAAGAGAGGGCAATGCACACCACCCTGTGGATTGTCCAAGGCCCTCCATACTATATCTAGGTTGAGCAAAGTATACATCCAAAGAGAATAGGATCCCAAAAAAGCCAGCACATGCAGTAGAAATAATTTCCAGGGTCATTATCAGTAGCTCTTCAGTATGCCTTAACAATCAATCACATTCAGAGGGACTAGTTTGATCCCATGCTTGTTCATTCCCAGTCCAGTTGGAGGTGGTGAGCTCCCATTTAGCTCAGCAAACTGTCCCAGTGGTTGAACACCTCATGGTCTTGACTTCCTTACTCATGCTGTCACTCTTTCCACTCTTCAACTGGATCTTGGCAGCTCAGTCCAGCACTCCAATGTGGGTCTTTGCTTCTGTTTTCATCTGTTATTGGACAAAGGTTCTATGGTGATATTTAAGATAATCATCAGTCTGACTACAGGGCAAGGCCAGTTTAGATGCTCTCCTCTATTGCTTAGGGTCTTAGCTGGGGTCATCCTTGTGGATTCCTGGGCATTTATCTGGAGCCAGATTTCTTGCTAATCCTATAATCACTCCCTTAATCAAGATATCTTTTTATTTGCTCACATCTTGTCCTTTATCTTGACTATTCTATTCCCTCAAGTTCTACTCAACGCTCCCTTTCTCCCCTTCCTTCTACCCACTGCCCCCATGCTCCCAAAATTTGTCAGGCAATCTTGTCTGTGTACAATTTCCAGGTGGGTCTATATGTTTTTCTTTGGATTCATATTATTACTTAGCTTCTCTTGGATCAAGAACTATAGGCTCAATGTCCTTTGTTTATGGTTAGTATCCACATATGAGTGAGTATATACTACATTCGTTTTTTTGGGTCTGGGTTACCTCACTCAGGATAGTGTTTTCTAATTCCATCCATTTGCATGCAAAATTCAAGATGTCATTGTTGTTTTGTTTTCTCTTTTTTTTCTGCTGAGTAGTAGTCCAATGTGTAGATGTGCCATACTTTCTTTATCCATTGTTCAGTTGAGGGGCATCAAGGTTGTTTCCAGGTTCTGGCTATTGCAAATAATACTGCTATGAACATAGCTGAACAACTGCTTTTGCAGTATAACTGAGCATCTCTTGCGTATATTCCCAAGAGTGGTTTTGCTGGATCCTGAGGTAGGTTGATTCCCATTTTTCTAAGAAACGGCCACACTGATTTTCAAAGTGATTGCACGAGTTTGCATTCCCACCAGCAATGGATGAGTGTTGCCCTTACCCCGAATTCTCTCCAGCCTAAGCTACCATTACTGGTTTTGATCTTAACCATTCTGACAGATATAATATGGTATCTCAGAGTTGTTTTGATTTGCATTCCCCTGATAACTAAGAAATTGAACATATCCTTAAGCATCTTTTGGCCATTTGAAATTCTTCTGTAGAGAATTCTCTGTTTATTTCAGTATACCATTTTTTAATTGGGTTACTTAGAATTTTAATGCCTAATTTCTTGAATCCTTTATATATTTTGGAGATGAGTCCTTTGTCTGATGTGGGGTTGGTGAAGGTCTTTTCCCATTTAGTAGGCTGCCTTTTTGTCTATTGACTGTGTCCTTTGCTTTATAGAAGCTTCTCAGTTTCAAGAGATTCCATTTATTTATTGTTGCTCTTATTGTCTGTGCTTCTAAGGTTATATTTAGGAAGTGGTCTCCTGTACCCATGCATTGAAGGCTACTTTCCACTTACTCCTCTATCAGATTCATTGTGGTAGGATTTATATTGAGGTCTTTAATCCATTTGGACTTGAGTTTTGGGCATGGTGACAGATATGGATCTATTTTCATCCTTCTACAGGTTGACACTCAGTTATGCCAGCACCATTTGTTGAAGATGCTTTCTCTTTTCCATTGTATAATTTTAGCTTCTTCATCAAAAATCAGGTATTCAGGGGTGTGTGGATTAATATCCAGGTCTTCAATTTGATTCCATTGGTCAACAATCAATGTCTCTGTTTATAAGCCAATACTAAACTGCTTTCATTCCTGTCACTCTGTAATAGAGCTTGATGTCAGGGATGGTAATGCCTCTGAAAGATCTTCTATTGTATAAGATTGTTTTGTCTATCCTGGGTTTTTTGTTTTTTCATATGATGTTGATTATTTTTCTTTTAAGTTCTGTGAAGATTTGTGTTGGGATTTTGATGGTGATTGCATAGAATCTATAGATTGCTTTTTTGTAGGATTGTCATTTTTACTATGTTGAACCTTCCTATCCAAGAGCATGGAAGATCTTTCCACTTTCTGGCATCTTCTTCACGTTTTTCCTTCAAAGACTTAAAGTTTTTGTCAAATAGGTTTTTCACTTCCTTGATTAGTGTTACCCCAAGATATTTTATGTTATTGGTGACTATTGTGAAAGGTGATGTTTCTCTGATTTCCCTCTCGGCTTCTTTATCCTTTGTGTACGGAAGGGTTACTGATTTTTTTGTTGATCTTGTATCCTGCCACATCATGTTCATGATAAAACTCCTGGAGAAATTGGGAATATAAGAGACATACTTAAATGAAATTAAAGGCAGTTTACAGAAAGCCTATGGGGAACATCAATTTAAATGGAGGGATACTCAAAACGTTTCTTCTAAAGTCAAAAACAAGACAAGAATTTCCACTCTCTCATTACCATTCTAATATAGTATTGGAGTCACTATATATATCAGGGGAATAAAATTTCAAAAGGCATAGATCAAAGTATCATTTTTTGCAGGTGATATAGTATAAAAAAGTGACCCTAAATATTCCACAATGGAAATAATATAGGTGATAAACACTTTTCTATAGCTGACAGGCATGCTTAGAAATATAGCAGGATACAAAATTAACTTAAAAAAGGTAGCCATTCCATATAGAAATGAAAAGTTTACCAAGAACAAAATCAGGAAACAACACCTTTCATAATAGCCTCAAATATTATAAAATATCTTGGGAAACTCTAATTAGTCAATACAAAGATTGTATGATTGAAACTCCTAGTTATTAAAGAAACAAATTGAATAAGATATCAGAAGATGGAATGATCACCCATGCTCATGAGGAGATATGTTTAACACAACAAAATGGCCATCCTGCCAAAAGCAATCTACAGATTTAATTCAATCCCCATCCAAATTCCAACAAAATTCTTTCCAGACCTTGAAACAATAATGCTCAACTTCATATGGAAAATCAAGTTACTCAGGGAAGCTAAAATAATCCTAAAAAATGAAAAGAATACTAGAAGTATCACCCACCATCCCAAATTTCTAGCTGTACTATAGAGTTATAGTAATGAAAACCACCTAATAATATTTGCATAAAACTAACATGTTGTTCAATGGAATCATACTGAAGAACCAGAAATGAAACCATATTCCCAAAGACATTTTCTTTTTAATAAAGAATCCAGAAATATTCACCGAGAAAAAGACAGCATCTTTGTGTTGGTTAGTAAGTATTTGCTTCATGCTGAAAAATCCAAAATGATCTCTATATATTATCATTTACCTAATCAATTCCAAGTGAAGTAGATCAAAGGAGTAAACATAAAACCATATATAATTACTCTACCAGAAGTGAAAGTGAGCCTCTAACTTATTGGCATAGGAGATTTCTTGCACAAAACACATGTACTGAGATCAACAATTTTATAAACATGGGACCTCAGGAAACTGAAAAACTTCTATAAGGCAAAGGACACCATCATTTAGACAAAGAGGCAACCAAAACAACTCCACATCCCATAGAAGATATATTCAAAATATATAAAGAACTCAACAAATTAGACATCAAAAAAATCAAAGTCTAATTAAAACTCATATATATATGAGTTTTATAAATGTAATATATTCTAAATTATGTATATTTATATGTGATATATATATGTATATATTTCATAGAGGTAACTGAAATGGCTGAGAAACACCTAAAGTAATGATCAATATCCTTAGCTATCAGGGGAATGTAATGTAAACCAAAACTACTTTGAGATTCCATCTTAGACCTGTCATAATGACTAAGATCAATACTACAAGTGACAGCACAAGCTGGCAAAGATATAGAATAAGGGGAATACTCATTCATTGCTCATGGGAGTTCAAACTTCAATAACCACTCAAGAAATCAATATGGAGGTTCCTCAGAACGTTGAAAATTCATCTACTTCAATAGTTGTACCACTCATGGACATGTACTCAAGGGATAATTTACTATACCACAAGGATACTTGCTCAATCATGTTTATTGCAGCTATATTAACATTAGCCAAAAACTGGAAATAATCTTAATATCTATCAACTGCAGAAGGGATAAAGAAAATATAATACATTTATGCAATCGAGTATTACTCAGTTCTTTAAAAATGACATCATGAGTTTTGCATGTAAATGAATGAAACCAGAAAAAATCATCTTGAGTAAGGTAATTCAGACCAAGAAAGAAAAATATGTCATATATTCTTTTTTGTATGTATATTATCCATTAAATATGATGACTAACCTACAATCTTAAGATTGAGAGAGTTCAGGTGAAGGGACTGTGGAGGGTCAAATGTATCAACCTGAAACATCTTAATAGAATAAATTTTGTGGTTGTTCTGTGAGTAAGGGAATAGGAATCAGAGGATCAGTTGGGAAAGGGGAGGGGAGATAGTATTGAGGCCTTCGAAGGCATGCTTGGAGAGACAGTTGGAATGACAATGAATTTCAGGGATTTATGGTAACTAGCACCCTGGAAACTTTCTAAACTATATGAAGATCATATTAATGGGATGTAGTAATAATGAGGCAGATAGAATCCCAGTTGGTCACTCTTTGTCATCAGATGAGGCTTCTAGTACTAAGATGGCATTGCATTCAATGCAGTTGTTGGCCAAGGGGGTACCATAGAAATTCCCAAGCAACCCAGGCTGTTGCCAAGACAATATGTTGTTATCTGCAAACTTTCAGCATTTCCCCATGGCTAAGACAACACCAACACAACACACTGAACTTGTAGAAGTAAAGCTGGTACCTATATGGGTCCTTCATCCTACATTCAAGTTTCTTTGTTGTGAGATGGTAATCTTCAGGTTAACAAAAAGCAAAAGTTAACACCAACCCAGACACAAAACTTTTACTCTTCAATCAATCTAATCTGTCCTGTCTGCAAGATATGCTAAGGCAATGGTAAAACAGCATTTGTAATAGTAGCCAGCCAATTTCTAATTTGTCTTAAATTACACTACATAAGACAGAACCCCAATCTGACATTGCTAGTACCATCAAGAACCAGAAACTAAATCCCACGGAGTGCTATGGTAAAATCTAACCAGTATTGGTCTAAAAATGTATCAATAAAAGGTATCCTAATAATATTCTGCTGTACTCATAGATAAGCACATTGTTCAGTCATCACAGAAGTTTCCACGTACAGCAGATGAGAACAGATACTTAAACACACAGCCAGACATTAAGCAGATAGTGAATCTTTGGAACACAGAACTCTCAATGGGATGTGGCCATCAAATTCCTTCTCCTCAGAGTTCAGGGAATCCATAAAGAAGAGGAGGCAGAAAGAATGTAAGAGCCAGAGGAGAAGCAAGACAAAAGGAAAACAAGGCCCTTTGAATCAGCTAAGCAAGGCTCATATGAACTCACAAAGACTAAAGAAGTTGGCACAGGGCTAATTCAGGGGACTGTACCAGGTTATCTTCATATACATTAAAGATTATATCTTAGTATTTTTTTATCTTAGTATTTTTATGAAAATCCTTGGGGTGAGAACAAGTGAGTCTCTGATTCTTGTTCCTGATCTCAGGCTCTCTTCATTCTGTTGGGTCACATTATCCAGCCTCTGTGTCATGGATTTTCCTTTTATTTTGTCATGTTTTATTGTTATCTCTTAGAAGTGTCATCTTCTTCTTCTTCTTCTTCTTTTCTTTCATAGCAATTTTATTGTCTTTCAAATTTTCCAAGCTGTTTGATTTCAAGATAAGTATAAGATCTACATACATTTTAAATTTAATTTAATTTTAAATGTATGACCAAAGATCACATTAATCTTTTCTTTTAAAGATTTATTTTATTTTATGTTTATGAGTGTTTTTCATGGAAATAGTACCTTCATTGTACAATTCTCTCATATCATCTGAGGTCAGAAGAGGGAGATGGGACCTCTGGAACCTGAGTTATGGGTGAGTGTAAACCTGCATAAGGGTGCTGAGAGCTACATGAGTGCCCTTTTAAAAAATTTTCTTTCATATATTACATCCTGGCTGCAATTTCCTCTACGTCCTCTCCTCTGAAGCCCTTTCTCCCACCTCCCTTGTCCCCACACCAACTTTTTTCAATTTCTTTTCAGAACAGAGAAGGCCTCCCAGGTATATCAGCAGAACAAGGAATAACAAGTTACAATAAGACTAAACACTTAGCCTCATATCAAGGTTGGAAAGGCAACAATATAGGGAGGAAGGGGTACCAAGCATAGACAAAAGAGTCAGAGACAACTGTACTCCCCTTTTAAGGAATACCATAAGAACACCAAGTTCAAACCATCCCATATATTCAGATGACCTAGCTCAAACATATCCAGGGCCCAGGTTTGGTAGCTTCAGTCTCCGAGAGTCCTAATAAGCTCTGCTTAGTTGAATCTATAGGTCATGATCTTGCGGTGTCCTTGATACTCTGGATCCTATAATCCATGCTACCCATTTTTCATGGTTCCTAGCCAAACCTAATGTTTGGCTGTGGGTATGTACATCTGCTCCTATCAATTACTGAATAAATGACCTCTGATGATGATTATACTATACTCCAGTCTAGAACAGCAAAATATCATAAGGAATCATTTTATTTACCTTTTAAGGCCAATTGTGTTTGGTTCTGTCCTAGGTCTCTAGACTAGCCAGTCTTTTGTTCCTGGCGATCCAGGCAGTGTCAGGCATGGGGTCCCTCTCTTTTTGTAGGTCACAATTAGTACCAGTCATTGGCTGACCGTTAGCACAGTGCCATGCCACCTTTTCCCCAGCACATCTTGGAGGCCAGACAAATTTTAGGTGGAAGGTTTATGGCTGGGGTAAAATCCCAGTTCAACCATTAGAATCTTTGCCTAGTTACAGAAGATTATGGGTTCAGGCTTCAGATCTTTCATTAGCAGGTGTATTTGCTAGGGTTACCCTCATAGTTTTCAGGGAGTTTCCATTAAACTAGGTTTCCACATCACCCCTGAAATGCCCACTAATTTCATCTGTCTCTTGCAGTAGTCCCTCCCTACATCCTTGACACCTAGCTCCTACTTATTCCTCCTGATGTCATTGCCACTTGCTCCAGTCCACCTGTGATGAAATCTATTCTATTTCACTTACCCAACGAGAACATGTGAAAACTTCATGAAGAGAACACCAATGAAACATGTACTAGGATTGACAGCTAACAAATGGGATGTCATAAAACTGAAAAGCTTCTTTAATACAAGGAGCACGATCAATAGAACAAAATGGCAGCTCAGAGAATTGTAAAAATAATTAACCATTACCACATATGACAGAGTGTCAATATACAAAATATTTAAAGAAGCCAAGAAACTTCTCTCGGATTGCGAACTATAGGCTCAATGTCCTTTGTTTATGGCTAGAATCCACTAATGAGTGAGTACATATCATACTCATATTTTAGGGTCTGGGTTATTTCACTCAGGATAGTGTTTTCCATTTCCATCCATTTGCATGCCTTAATTGAGGGAGCCATTTTGGGGTTGGCAACAGGCTTGGCTTTAGAAAGGTTCCCAGGTGTCCACAGGGACATCTCCAGCTAGGTCCTTGGGCAGTAGAGGAGAGGGTGCCTGAACTGGCCTTGTCTCATAGTCAGACTGATGACTGACTGTCTTGAATATCACTATAGAATCTTTGTCTGGCGATGGATGGAGATAGAGACAGAACCCCACATCTGAGCACTTGATTGAGCTCCCAAGGTCCAGTTGAAGAGCAGAAGGAGGGAGAATATGAGCGAGGAAGTCAGGAAAGCCAGAGGTTGGTCCACCCACTGAGACAGTGTGCTTGACCTAATGGGAGCTCACTAAAGCCAGCTGGACTGGGACTGAACGAGTATGGGATCAAACTAGACCCTATGAATGTGGCTGACAATCGTGGCAGACTGAGAAGCCAATGATAATGGCACTGGAATTTGTCTCTACTGCATGTACCGGCTTTTTGGGATCCTTTTCTCTTTGGATACATACCTTCCTAAACCTGGATGGAGGGGGGAGGGCCTTGGACTTCCTCCTCTCTTAGGATTGGAGGAGGAGGTGGGGAGGGTGAGTGCGGGAGCAGGAGGGAAATGGGAGGAGGGGAGGAAGTGGAAATTTTGAATGGTATTATTTATAAAGATTTAAAAATTTAAAAAAAGAATTAAAAAATCTATATATCTATAAATCAAATAATCCACTTATGAAATTGACCATATATCTAAAAAGAGAATTTTCAACAGAGAAATCTCATGGCTGAGAAACACTTAACATGTTCAACATCTTCACCCATCATGGAAATGCAATCAAAACATCTTTGAGATTCCATTTTACAACTACCACAATGGCTAAGATCCAAAGTACAAGTGGCAGCACATGCTGGGCAGGATGTGGTGTAAGGGGAATACTGTTCCATTGCTTGTTGGAGTAAAGATTTCTACAAGTGCTTTGGACATTAATATGGGGCTGTTCCTCAGAAAATTTGGAATCTATCTATGTCAAAACCCAGCTATACCACTCCTGGGTGTATGGCAAATGAGCACCCTATTTTATGACAAGGATACTAGCTCAACTATATTCAAAGCAGTTTTATCCATAATATCCAGGAACTGGAACAACCTTGATATCCCTTAACTGAAGAAAATTATTTTAAAATGTGCAAAACTCGTTCACACAATGGAGTTCAGCTGTTAAAAATAATATAAAATTTGCAGGCAAGCAGTAGGAACTATGAAAATTCACCCTGAGTGAGGTAGCCTAGACCCATAAAGACAAACATGGTATAAGCAGATATTAGCTCTTAATCAATTGATAATCATGCTACAATCCACAGACTCAGAGATCCTGCTTTTTTTAAATGAGAGACTGTATGGGAGTGGATTTGCAGGGGAAGTAAGGTGAGGTGAGGAGGAACTGGATTTAGAGGGAGGGGAAACTATGGTTGTATATATTATGTTACAAAAAATCTATTTTGAATAAAAAAAATAGTTTTTTGTTGGTTAGTTGGTTGGGGGTTTGTTTGTTTGTTTGGGAATGGTTTGGTTTGGTTTGGTTTGGGTGGGTGGTTTTAGAGGTATTTTTAGACAAGTTGTGTCATTTAGCACAGGCTGTCTTCAAACTTAAGTAGCAAGGTTGGTGTTGAACTACAGGTATTTTGCTGGGATTACAGGTGTACACTCCTAATTCCATTATTTTCCTGTTTTTAAGCAAGACTAAGAGCAATTTTTATAATGGTTTGATTGAGAATTTAATATCTTTATGATCAAATCTAACCCACATTCCCTTCCATTTCTCCCCCTGAGGAGGCAAAGAAAATCAAATATATAGAGCTGACTCTAAAGTCATACTCAAGGACAGTACGTAGTGTCTGTGATGCTTTGCTATCTCAGGGTAAAATCAGGAAGCTAGAGTGACTACCTGTAGTATAGCACATAATGTCTAGCCTAGTTCTAAAATACTAATTTCATAAGATTCTGTCACATATAAGGGCATTTTTCCCACATAAAACTGGAACATGTGTGTCTATAGTAAAAATCTTAATAAGATTAAACACTTGTCATAACTCTGAATGAGAAATTAACTTTATTGAACCTCATTATTTTATTCCCCAATAAAACTGATGTATGATGAGATGCACTGCTTTCTATCTTCTGATTCTATATTACTGGATTTAAATGTAAATAAAATACTAATGTTGAAAAAAACTTTGAAGCTATAAAAAAACTACCTTTATTTTTCCATATAGCATTCATACACCTCCAAAAAGTGTTCATTCTATAGTCCAATAATGTTTTAGTAGCTCTAAAGTTGTATGCATTTTATTTTCAGTTTCTTCCTAAATTACATTACTAGTTTGGAATACGGGCCTTCTCTCGTAGTAGACCTTAGAAACCTCTGTAACCACTTGAAGTATTGGTTGGACAAAAGAGATACTCTTCATTGGTATAAATCACACTTTGATGATGGGTAAATATCATGGTAAAGGAAAGTGAGTTAGACCATTATGAACCATAAGCAAAATCTTGAAAAGCATGTTGTCCTCTATATAGTACTTCTTCATATGACTGGTATAGCTAAATTGGCTTATTTCTGCCTTTTAATTGCTTCTGTAGTGAGGTTACAGTTTGTATTTACTTTTGTGCCTGAAGGTTCAAGGGTCCTCATTGTGTCAGATCATAATTTCAATTTGTATTCCCTAAACTCTGCCTACTAGCAAGACTTTTATCTTATCTTTAAATACATGAGAATGTGTTATATATTTGGCTTTCTGATAAAAGAGAATCATTTCAGGCATCGGTTTCTAGAACTGGGAGATTCCATTTGTTTTGTAGATGCGCTTTGGCCAAACAATTTCCTCCACAAGCAGTTTATCTACACATTCTAGAAGGTTCCTGAAATTCATCCCAAAAATGGCTCAATGAATTAAGAAGAACTCATATTTCATTTCAGTTAGTAAGAACTGAATCAGGTAAAATGGCTTTTAATATTTAGAATTACACTAATTATAATGCACTGCTACAATGAATTTTCAATTATGTTTCCCATTATTCATGTATGTGAATACCTAACAACTATTTACAAGGAAACTCCTAGTCTTTCCCACAGTGAAAAGCAGAAGAAATTATAGCTGTACTAGCAAAATATTTCTGTGTTCTGCCCATCTCACAATGAAAGAATGAAGAGGCAGAGATTATCTCCTGACCTCCCATTCTATTGTTCTACTAATTTGAAAATAATAAAAGAATGTTAAATATGTAATGTACAGAAGTCACCCTCTTGAGAACCAGTAAGGGAAAATTGAAGAATGAATTTGATAGGGCAGAAGAACTATAATCAATACATCAGTTGAGTGGGAAATCTTTGCAAAAACTAAAATGACTAATAAAGCAATTAAAGAAAGGGTATCATTTGAGAAAGAATTGGGTTTATTTACTAATAGATATATGTACTGTAGAAAACATAAATTAAGAGCAGAAAAGCAGAGGGTTTTGATTTCATTTAATGAACATACATGTTAGGCAGTTATTTTCCCATTTGGTCTAAGAATCTCTACGGTCATTCTTTTGCAGTTTATATAGCTACACGGCCCCAAATTTATCTATTATTTAGCAACACTTAGAAAAATATATTCTTAACTTATATATACTTATAATTACATAATTGAAATGAGACCATATGCTGAGGAGGCAGATTTATGATAATAGTACCCAGTGGTTGGCTATATTGAACTGTGACTGCCTAGACATGGAATATGTTTGGGACAGGATATAATGTGGAGGAGTACTTTACTATTTCCTGGTGGATATATAATGTGAAATTGACCTTATTTATTTTTTTCAGGACATAGAAATTGCTACTTTTTATAAACCTTCTTAAACAGAAACATAGACAAAAATGTACAAGCAAACCCATGTATATTTGCTGTTAAAAGTTTTACATTAACTGTTATCATGTTTTAAAACATTTTTGTGTTGGGAGAGGATATAAGTTCATGCAGAGGTAAGAGGGATTCAGTACTCTGCTTTCCACATGTGGTTTTCAAGAATGCAATTCAGGTTGTCACCACTGCATCAAATCAGTCATGAATGTTCATCCATTAACTTCTATAGGATTGATTAATAAGTGGGGGAAACACATGGTATCTAGTATTAGTTTTCTAGCAATGCTGCTACAAAATGAAACAGCTTACATAGACTGAAAAACAGCAATTTACCTTCTCACAGTTCCAGAACTTCTAATTCCAAGATAAAAGGCTTTGACTACTCCTCAGGTCTCTGACTCTCTCTTTGAGTTGCAGATTGCAGTCAGTGTATTTTTACAAGATCATTCCTCTACCAACGTGTTAGTTACCTAGTATCTTTTTCATGTAAAAAAAAGTCATATTGTTGGTGAGTCTATCTTAGCTGCTATCTTAGCTACTGTGATTATTAACCCAATAATCATATTTAAAATTTCTATCTCAAGTTATAATAATATTCTGTGTTAACCTGACATGATTATTAATATTGACAGGCAACTTGACCAAATCCAAGATCACTAGACTGATAAGCCTATAGGGAAGCTTATGAGGGATTATCCACTAACTGAAGTAAGAAAACTCACCCTATGTGTTGGTGGCACAATTTCCTGCTTGGTCAGACTCCTAGATTGTTTGAAAAGGAGAACGCAAACTGAGCACCAGCATTTATCACTCTCCAGCCTATTTATGCTATGAGATAGTGCAACCATTTCCTATTCCCTGCTGCTATTACCAATTTCTCTGCAATTACAAAATACTTCTCTTGGAACTGGTAGCCAAAATATTTCCATACTGCATTGAATAACATCTGGTAAGGGATTTGTGTCATAGAGATGAAAAAATAATTAATATATCTTAATCCAGAACTTTTACAAATGAATTGGAGAGGGAGGTATATTTGCATTCGATACACAGTATGATCTTCACCTCTGATGTTATACATGTTACAGGTCATTAGTATGTCAGGCTTTAGTCAAATATTCAACACATTAATCTGTTCCCATTCTTCAGAGTACCAAGATATTATTCTATCAAATTGTGAGCTTATTAATGCAAAGAGGTGTGCATAGATTGAAATGGATTAACCAACAGGGTTTTTCTATTCTTTGGTTATAGTTAATGATATATTGCTGGCATAAATCATTTTTGTGGCTTTGAAAGGGATGCAGTTTTTAGATGATGGCACAGAAGTATACTTGTACAAGCAAACAACATTCTTGGGTCTTGTATAATGTCACTTGGGGAGCTGAGGCAGGAAAATCACATATTTGAATCCAGTCTGGAATATATAGGGAATTCTAGATTAGGCTACTTACTGAAACATATGAAAACATAAAAAGGGTCAGAACTTTTGTAGATATATTGACTCAAAATATGCTTGGAATTCATTTATGAATATATTCTCTAATTTCTAGCAAGTATTTAGTCTTAGATTTTGCCTGTTTTTATGTAGCTCTTTGACTTTTGATGCATGACAGTGATTATTTTCTCCTCTTGAATTATAAATATATCTCCTTAGGTATGGTTGCACAAAATTTTAATTCCAGTACTTGGGAGGAAGAGGAAGGTGGAACTCTATGAGTTTGATGTCAGTATGGTCTACAAACTGAGTACTAAGATAACCAGAACTAAAAAGTGAGACCCTATATCCAAAATTTTAAATATAGAAATTTATTTAATTACTGTTTTTTGTTTAGTCAAAAATGAATTCTTTATTTTTTTATTCATGTTTTTTGTGGATATTTTATTTGGTTTTATTTTCTCTTCCCATTTTTGTCTTGAATTGGTCTTTTTGTTTCTTGGGTGGTTGTGAGAGACAGAAAGAGAGAACATGAAGGCAGGTGATAGGAAAGAAGAGAGGATATGAAGAGAGTTGATGGGATCATGATCAAAATATAGTTATGTAAATATTTTAAATAAAAGTAACTGTGTAAACTGAATATTAATTTATTAGCAAGTTTTAAAGGAAGTTTTTATTAATTATTTATAAAATGAATGGGCAATTACATGTATTAAGTAAAGCACAAAAAGAAATATACTTTATGCATTATTCTGCCATTTATTTGTGTCACAATTTTAAATTTGTCAAAGGACAATTGGGTTGTTTTTTATCTTTACTATGGTGAATAATGCTTCACAGCACATGGGATTACAGATATGATGTTTCATTTGATATGTTTATTTCATTTTTTGTCTATGTAGACAATACTAGAATTGCTGGATTCAATCTGCATTTGTCAATTTAGCTAGGTAACCAAAATCCCAATACATATTGTTTCTTTTTATTGATTTCTATTGAGCTATACATATTTCTCTGCTCACCTCTATTCTTCACCCCTCCCCTTCAACCCTCTCCCATTGTACTCATGCTCCCAATTTACTCAGAAGATCTTGTCTTTTACTATATCCCATATAGATTAAATCCATGTATGTCTCTCTTAGTGTCCTCATTGTTGTCTAAGTACAGGATTGCTTTGACTATTCTGTTTTTTTTGCTTTTCTATATGAAGTAAAATACTGTTCTTTTGAGGTCTGTGAAGAATTTTGCTGGTTATTGCAATGAATCTATACATTGTTTTAGTAAGACTGTCATTTTTACCATGTTAATTCTACCTAGCAAAGAGTATGAGAGATCTTTCCATTTTCTGGTGTCTACTTCAATTCTATTCTTCAAAGATTTAAAGTACTTGCCATAAAGGTCTTTCACTTGTTTGGTTAGAGTTACTCTGAGATATTTTATGCTATTTGTGGCTATTGTAAAGGGTGATGTTTCTCTGATTTCTTTCTCAGCCCATTTATTATCTGTGTAAAGGAGGGCTACTGATATTTTTGCCTTACTATTTTGTTTTTTTTTGAGAAAAGTTTCAATTTAATTTTATCAGATTAGTGTTGAATTTGTAGTACTTCTCACTCTATGTTCTAAGTATCTTGAGTTACATGTGCACACTTACATGCCTGGCTAATTATTTGGTATTGTAAATACTTGAGACATAGAGTTTCTTTTATCCTGTCAAAGGAAAATTAGTGTTCTTAAAATAATGGTGAGGCAAAAGAATCTGTTCATTGTACATTTTATGTTGAAAGCACTATGCAGGGATAAAGATATAGGTCAATAATATTGTGCACTGTTTAGCACATGGGAAGACCTGGTTTTGATCTGCTGCATAGCAAAGAAACAAATATCAGCAACAACAACAAAATTCCATTTCTATTTTCCCTACAAGATCTGGCATTTTCAGGATGTTAATATAGTAAGGTACATGTGCCATAACCTCATATTGGGGCAATATCTGTAAGGGTCCAGCTTTGATAGGATTTGCACATTTAAGGGTAAGTGCATGTGGATTAGAAAAAGTAGGTAGGAGGAAAAGAGATGTGAAAGAAATACAGAGACATGGGATAGAGAAGGGAGAGCAATCCAGTGAATGTTTATTTTCTATTTATATACCCCAGTCCAAAAAAGGGGGGAGAAGAATCCAAAAGACTGATTTAACATGACACAGAATAAACAGAGCAATTACTTGCTTCAATACTAGAAACACAAAGCCACTATATTCTGGTTAAGCATTCTGTTGTTTTAGTCAACATGCAGTAAACTTTAGACCAAATATCCTGCAGGCAGCCAGTCCCTAGATCAAACCTCCTTGAAGGAGCAGAAATAGGTTTGAATTTTCTAACCTTTGGTTAAGGTGGAGTGGCCCTACCTCTATGAGCCACCTTAATCTCCAAAACACCAAGTAACCACACCCTAAGCCAGTAAATCTTGTTTGTAGTCACTCCTTAAATCAGACTACTTGTCAATAATTTTGAATGTGTAAGATAGGCTTAAACTTTCAGTCAAGGTGGAGTAGATCCACTTCTGTGGGCCCCCACACATGGTTGAATATTTATAGATATTTGTGGAGGTTTATGAATGTGTTAATCTCTTATTGTACATGTTTATGTTCATGTTTTGTTTATGGTTTAGGTATATGTGTCTATTTCTGAGGGTACATAGCAAGAAACTCAGAGTTGAAATCACCATGGGGCTAGGCTTGAGCTTTCATAATCCATCATCATAAAATTCCTCCTAAAATAGTAAAATAGTTATCACAGGAAAGGTGGAACCTTGAATGAGTGCTTTAAATTTATCAGAAACACTATCATTAGCTATTTTTGTCTTCTCTCTAGACTTCAAAGGCAACATTTGGTCTCAACAATTTCTTTTCCAAGAGCAAATTCCCAAAGCAACTCTAAGTTGTGGTTTGCATGGAAAACAAATTCTGAGTTTATATATTAAGTATCTCTGTGTGATACTTAATGATATGAAGTAGGAACATATTAAAATTAAGTTTTCTATTTTTATTTATTAATAGGATAAAATTATTTTATCATTATTTAAATAAGTACATATAAAAATAAAGTACATAAAATATGGTAATAACAATTGAAGAGTATAATAGAGGAAATTGGTAGGGCATGATTAATCAGTAATTGAATTCTAAAAATCAGTCATTATGTCTTTTCAACTAATGAAATATTTCTCTAGCTAAAGAAAGGAGTGTCTAAACTGAATATTTAATGAATAGAACTTCAATTTAGGAAGCTGTATGAGGTTATTAATCAATGTTATATTTGGCTGTCAATTAAAGGAAACATTTCAAATTTTGACTTTTACCCACAAAAAGTCTAGGAACAGACTCATTATTATGAAGCCTTTGTATTATTACCAAGTACATGAGTTCCCTTTCTGTTTCTCCTTTATTTCATTGTGGGGTGTGTGTGTGTGTGTGTGTGTGTGTGTGTGTGTGTGTATGCTTCTGTTTCTGTTTCTGCTTCATCATTATGCTCACAAGGTGGTAGTCATGCTTCTGGCCACTGTGTCTTTTCAAAGACAAGAAAGAGAGCGAGAGAGAGAAAGAGAGAGAGAGAGAGAGAAAGAGAGAGAGAGAGAGGCAGAGTTGGGATGTTGCTGTTTTAGATTCGTTGCGGCCTTGTTGGAGGAAGTATGTCACTGAACATGCTCTTTATGGTTTCAGAATCCACGACAAGCCCAGTGACACTCTCTCCTCCTGTAGCCTGTTAATCCAGATGCATATCTGTTGGATCCTTCTCCAGCACTATGTCTGCTTGCATGCCACCATGATTACTGCTATGATAATAATGAATTAAATCCCTGAATGATAAGGCAGCCCCATTTAAATATTTTCCTTTATAAGAGTTGCCATGATCGTGATTCTCTTTACAGCAATAGAAACCCAAACTAAGATACGTGCCTACTTATACCTGCAGAAGTAGTTAGAAATTCAACCTTTCTTTCTAGTATTACCAGGAAAGTGAGAGAATTTGCATACATACTAAAGGAGACAAATATAGAATATGAAGCAAAATAATGGTTAATTTGGGCATCTAATCTTTAATTATAGGAGATAAAAAAGATAATATATTGTAGGAGAAAACAGCTAAAATACAGTGGTTTAAATATAAGAAACAATCTACAGTGATACCAAAATCTCCACATATAATTTATACTCGTACTGGGTTGAGGCATTCTCTTCAGTGTCCACCGAGAATCTCAATTTGTCACTTTGTTTGGTCTTTGATGCTGAAGTTCAGTTAAGGGGTGTTCTTAGTAGTTCAGAGTAGGCCCTTATGCAATGACTTGTACCCTAAGAAAAAAAGACATTGGACACAGAAAAAGAAGCAAAATCACAGAGGGAACTGAGATAAAGACACACAGAGGAAAGACTGATGTATACTATGACAGCAGTAGTTGTAGTTGCAATACCAAGCATTTCTGACAAGCATGGGAAGCTAAGAAAACACAGGGATGGAATCTTAGCTTAGAGTCTTCAGAGGTAGCCTACCTTTCCTGACAACTTCACTTTTGTATGGACATCTAACATTCATAGCTGAGAAAAAGAGAAACTGCTGTTATCTTTAAATCATTTCTTTTATAAAATTTATAATGGCAAACTTAGGAAAACTGAAACAGTAATATCTGTCTTACTTAGGTTTTCTATTGCTGTGATGAAAAGTCATGACCCAAAGCAAGTTGGGAAAAAATTTTACTTTGCTCCCAGTTCCATATAAGGGTTCATTATCAAACGCAGAGGGTCCAGGAACTCACACAGGACAGGATCCTGGAGGCAGGACTGATACAGAGACCATGGAGGAATGTAGCTTATTGGCTTACTTCACATGGCTCTGCCCTTTACATTCTATACACAGCTTCTCTTCTAAGCTCAGGCAGGTTCTCTGCCACCGGTGCTGCTACTCTTATTTGTCATTCTATGGTACTGACATCTCCAAATACTGAGGTTCCTTGGTACAACTTGGCTGCACTTTTATCAGGAGCCCATTATGACTGGTGCCACCCCTGGGCAGGTGGTCCTGGGATCTATAAAAAATCAGACTGAATAAGGCATTACTCCTCAATGTTCTCTGCATTAGCCCCTAATTCCAGGTCCCTTCACGTTTGTTGAGTTCCTGTCCTGGCTTCCTTCAGTGGTGCAGTATAATGAATGTAGAAGTGTATGCCCAATAAATCCTGTCCTCCCCACCTTGCTTTTTGGTCATGGTGTTTCATCACAGTAGTAGTAACCCTAACTATGACAAGTCATATTGTGAAGTTGTTGGAAAAAATAATTCATTTAAATCAGTTTTAAAGCAAAATCATTATGTTTTAGTTTGCTGGAGCACTCATTAAGATGTAGGAGGATATATTGAAAAATATTCCAGTGAACAAATTTTTAAAGAATTTCATGTGTAGGATTTTCCTTGTTTTTTTAAAATGTTTTCTGAAACTGTGTGTGTATTAATTGTCAAATTTGCAGAATCTAAAATCACATTAGTATAGGGCTTCTGAGAATTTAAGGATAGATTAATTCAATTATGTAAACTACAGTAGGACTAGTCAATCATTGTGGGTATCAATATTTCCTGGGCTGAAATTGTAGACTGCCTGACTCAGTAATTTAACTCAACTTCTTCAAGCTCCTGCCATGTTGCCATGTCCCCACCATGATGAACTTTGTCATTGAACAATGAGGCAGAATAAACTCTTTCTCAGTTAAGTAGCTTATGTTAGTTTATTTCATACTACAATCAAAAGAAAATCAGACAATGAATATATAAAATACATGTTTTTTGTTTCTTCTTGAGACAGGGTTTCTCTGTAGCTTTGGATCCTGTCCTGGAACTAGCTCTTGCAGGCCAGGCTGGCCTCGAACTCAAAGAAATCTGCCTGCCTCTGCCTCCAGAGTGCTGAGAGTAAAGACATGTGCCACCACCACCCAGTTATAAAATACATTTCTATATTTTATTTTATTATAGTTTTACTTCTTATTGTCTATATCTAATGTTCCTATTGTATGTCCTCTTAAAAGCTAATGAATCTATTTATGTATGTATATGTATTGACTGCTTAGGGTTGGATAACCTATCTAACAACTTGTTGCTAGAGAAAACTGAATCTTCTTAGAACCCATTGATTTTCTATATCTTTTCATCTAGTGGTAGAGCCTTGTGAGATTTCCCCTAAAAAATATAAAATGTCAACTTACTTTATCATTGTACAAATCTTGTTTAGGTGACCAGATTGTTGAGATTTCTAGGGTGCAGCTTCCCTGTTGTATATAGAAGACACTATCAATAAATGTCCTGGTCATCTGGCTCTTCCCATCATTCTGCATCTTCTTATACATTATTTCCTGAGCCTTAGGTGTAAGAGTTGTGTTGTAGATGTAGTACTTTGAATTGAGTATTCCATGATCAGTAAATGAACTCAACAGGATATGTGTGTGTGTCTGGGTATGGAGAGTGTATACATATGTGGGTGTGCATTTGCATGTAACAACAATAAGTAAGGAAAAGAGTGAATTTGAGAGCAAGAGAATACAGAAGGGGTTGGCATAAAGAAGGATGGGTGGGCATGATATAAATGTAGTTCTTATGTGTAAAATTCTTTTAAAAATATTGTAAGAATATTTATTTTTTCAGGCGACATAGAGAAGTATTTTAGAAGATAAAACAAGAAATCAGGACTCTAAATGGTGAGTGATGTATTCTATTAAATAAGGTTGAAGTTTTTGTTTTATTTAGGAGCCATCAACATACTGTGCATTTTGTAAACTGCTAATAGTAATCACATTTTAAACTAAAAAGTAGATGAAAACTGAAGCAAAAAACTATCTGCATTAAAAATGTGTTCTGTGACTGGAGAACTGGTGTATTTAGTAAAGGATCTGAATTTGAGACCTTAAATCCATATAAACTAACTGAGCATCTTGGCAAACAATTTTAATCCTCATGATGAGAATCAGGGGCAGGGAGATCCTTGGAACTACCTGGCCATTCAGCTAATCCCATTTCATAATCTCCAGTCCACAGAGAATCCCTGCCATAACAATAAAAGTTAACAGTGTCTGTGAACTGATACCCAACATTGATCTCTTGACACTGTATGTACTTGTTAATGAATGTACACACATGTGCCTGGGTGCCTAAAGCATACTTATAAACACACACACACACACACACACACACACACACACACACACACACACACTAAGGTTTTCTTATAGTCCTTAGAGTTAATTTCTGCTTAATGACTAAGTACGTATCAACCGTTAAGCAATCCTTTCCACATCCCATTGTTGTCCTCTTCTTAGAGACAAATAGATTTTACAGTTTCTGTTCTCAAGAAAGGTTGGTGAATATTTTTCTCTTAATCATAGTTTCTGTAAACGGTAATTACAATATAGGGATCTGGAATTGCATAATTTATGCCAAAATTCCATTATGAAGCTAGGTAGAGGGAAAATGCCCCAAAGTACAACAAGAACTTTCCTGTCTCTTTCTTTCTTCCTTTCTTTCTTGGTTTTTCGAGACAGGGTTTCTCTGTGGCTTTGAAGCCTGTCTGGAAGTAGCTCTTGTAGACCAGGATGGCCTCAAACTCACAGAGATCCACCTGCCTCTGCCTCCTGAATGCTGGGATTAACGCTGTGCGCCGCCACTGCCCGGCTCTTTCCTGTATTTCAATGATAAATAACAGCCATTTCTTTTTATTATTCTTTCTGTGTGCATTCACATATGCATGTTAACATGTGTATGGCTATTCCTGTTTGTGTCTCTCTGTGTGTGTGTGTATACACAAGTATTTGCATGTACACGGGTACTGGTGCAAAGGCTTAAGCCTGAAATCCTAATCTTCTTTGACCACTCTTCTACTTTTCTTATCACTGAGGCATGATTTCTTACACAAAGCCAAATATCACTAACATGGCTGCTTTAATTAGACAGTTTCTTCAGGGGTCCCCTGTGTCTCTTCTCTTAGGCTGGTACAGAAGTTTTTTCGCCATTTTCTCCTGGCATTTACTTGAAGATTGGGAACCCAAATTCTTGTTTAATAACTAAGCCATCTACACAGAACATGATATTCACCTGCAAATTATACTTAGTGCCAGTAATTAAGTGTGAAAGGTTATTTGAAAACATACATCATAAACTATTTATTAGACTGCAATTAGAATTAGTAGAATATTCTATGCTTTGATGATTGGAAATTCATTCCTAATTTTAGTTCCACTGCACTAGCACTTCTGTCATCATGTTTATATTGCTTGAGTTTAGCAGATTTGTTCCACTTTTACCTGAGAGGAACACTGAATAAGATATGGCAGTTCATTTTAAATTGATATAGCATTTAGAAGCTTAAGCTTGATTAATGAGATCATAGACTTAAGATTTAGACATTAAAAAACCTACTTTTACATTTTTAGTGTTCAAAACATTTCAGGAATAACATTCCATCAACCATTTATAATACAAATGACTTATAAATTACACTGAACCTGATTATTTACATGGCTTTTGAACATGATAAAACACTTATAGGAAATTACCATGGAAATATATATATGATTAATCACTCATTAAATGTTAATAAAATTCTTGAGTGTTGACTTCCTTTAACTTTTCAAGGAAAATAGCTACTTTATGCTGAAAACTTATCATATGAAATAAAGATATCATTTTTTCTAGATTACTTTTTTGTTTTGTTTTGTTTTTTGAGTCAGGGTTTCTCCTTAGCTTTGGAGCTTGTCCTTGAACTAGCCCTTGTTGACCAGGCTGGCCTCAAACTCACAGAGATTCACCTGCCTCTGGCTCCTGAGTTTTGGGATTAAAGGCATGTGCCAGCACTGCCCAGCTAGATTTCTAAATAGATTGAAACATATTTCGGTGAAAAGAACATACTCACATTTTTATATAACAGTCTGTATCTTTTTAGAGTAAAGAATAACTCTTTAAAGACAAAAAGAAAAAGGTAATCTAGAATAATACTATAATTTTAAAACATTCTTTGTACTCCCAAGCTAGGAAAGTGTTTATAGATTATACATTTTGGTGTATGTATTTGATTTTTTAGTAGTGGTCAGTTATGCTGTAAATATTTTAATGGTCACTATAAGCACTACTGTAACTTGATATTTTCACACAAGGACACCAGTTGATATTCTTTAATTTAGATGGAGTACAGGAAAATTGGACTAAGGCCATAATTGTGGCTCTGTTAAACACAGAGAGTGTAATTTTACAAATTACCATCTGGTTAGTCTGCTTGTCTCTGTGTAACAGAATGAGTGATAAATAATATTAGAACTTAGAGATATGGGATATAGAACTGTGTGTTAAAATAACACTTCTGATATAGTTGATAGGGATCTGTAGTAAGTCATTTTGGATTATGGTATGTATTCGAGTGTTTTTAAGAATCTTCTCACATAGACTGGTTCTTGCTTGAGTCAATGCTTAAAGAAAAGTTAAGTTCATATGGTAGAAAGTAGAAAAAGTGGAACCTTCATAGGACCGAACTAGGCCTTTTGAATACAAGTAACAGCTGTGAAGTCTGTAAGACTACTGGCAGTGAAACCAACATTTATCCCTAGTGCATGAATGGTCTTTGGGAGCCAATTCTCTATGAAGGGATAACTTGCTCAGCCTAGATATGGGGTGGGGCGCTGGCCCTGCTTCAAGTGATGTGACAGATTGTTGACTCCCCATGGTTGACCTCACACTCTCTGAGCAGTGGATGGGGATACGGTGGGGGGAAACATTGCAGAGAGCAGGAGGAGGGCAGGAAGAGATAACTGGGATTAGTATCTAAAATATAAAATACTGTTTTATAAAAATAAAAAGGAAAGTAGAAAAAGAGAAGAAAATCAAAATCTGGGCTAGAATGAGTAAGAGACACACATTATAGGTTTTGGTAAATCAGACTACCAGAAATGCAGAATTTTGTACAAGTACTTTATTAAAGATGGTGTTCTTACCAATGATAACCTATGCTGGAGAGGATGTGGAAAAGGGGAACACTCCTCCATTGCTGGTGGGAATGCAAACTTGTGCAACCACTTTGGAAATCAGTGTGACGGTTTCTCAGGAATTTTGCATGCAAATGGATGGAAATAGAAAACTCTATCCTTAGTG
>JAQHUG010000359.1:489412-515036 GCA_028555095.1 Dicrostonyx torquatus
TGTACAGGAGCAGTTCTTAAAAAGCTAAGCAGCTTTTAAAAACTTTAGCTTGTGCGATATAGGGTTAATTAAGGTACCCCCTGTTTCCTGCCCAGTCTAAACCATAACTGTGCTGTTGTTATGATAATTAAGGTTCTGCCTGAGATCAGCAAGCACAGATCAGCATGGCAGAGCCACTTCTGCCTTGGAATGAGTTGATCTTCTGAGCTGAGCAGTTCCAGGCACACAGTAAGTCCAAATTGTCATCAAGCAAGCAAGTCATAGCATTTCACTCAGAAACCCCATTGAAATGCTCTGCCTCCCACTGGAGCCAGAGGTCGCACTGGCAGCACAGACTGTAAACTGGTATTTTAAAACCGCCAGTTTCTAGCCGATCTTATCCCGCTGCCTACCCAGGCAGGAAGAGTGAGCCATGGTCACAGTCTCAGCTGCTTTACTCCCAACCCCTAGTGGGCACAGAAACATCCTAGCCTACAAATGCTCCATAGCCAGAATTTGTACTGGCAGCAGGGCCCAGGAAGCCACGTTCCAAAACCGCTTCAGCTTTTGCTGAGTCAGGAAATCTCTCTGTGGCACATCATCCACAAACAGGAAAAAACTGTGTTAAATCCTCTCTCCTTTTTAAACCCTCTCAGGTTTTTAGGTGGATGTAGCCGACCACGTTTGGCAGCCAAACTGTTGTAAAAGGTGTGGATTTTGTTCCCTGCACCTGAGAGGAACGCAGGCCCTCTTCTTCCCTGTGCTGCTAGTTTATGCCCGAAATAACCACAAGAAAACTGTATTCATTACAATTTATTACCTATCATATTGAACCCTGTTGTGAATATTGAATAAATTTTCTAGAATGTTGCTTAGTTAGATTCTGTATCTTTTACGTCTTATTTCATAAAACAGATATAAAAAGATGTAAAAGGTTAGGTATGTGAGGATACAATAGATGTGGGAGTCTTCTGTACCTCACTCCAATCTTTAGATAGGGATTCTAAGCATGATATCAACAATGATACTTTAAAGATAAACTATGCTATAGATCAATTGATTTGAAAAAAATAACTACATTCCATCGAGCAGATACAGAATATACATGCTTCTCAGCAGCCCATGACTTTCTCTGAAACTTATGGCATTAGACCAGCAATCAAGTCTGAACACATACAAAAAAAATAGAAATATGTCCCTTTATCTTCTCAGATCACAGTGATTCAGAGGAAATGAATAAGATCCACATATGAGTGAGATAGAAAATGCAGCTTTTGTCCTCTGAGTCTGGCATGCTTCATTTAATATAATTTTGAGAGCCATCCATTTCTTTCAAGTTTCAAAATTTCATTTACCTTTATGGCTGAATAAAATGTATTTGTGCAATGTATTTCTTTTGGCCACCAACCAGTTCCCAAATCATGACACAGAGATTTATTAGTTATGAATGCTCAGTCTTATCTTAGCTCTTATGTAAATCTGTTTCTCTTTATCTACATTTTGCCATTGATCTTTCTACCTTTCTTTCTGTCTTTCTGTATATCATCCTTTCTTGCTGTCTCCATGTCTGGCTGGTAGCTTCCTGACTTCTGACCCTGGGCATATCCTTCTATTTCTCCCTCTTTCTTTTCTTTCCTCTACTCTCTTTATATTTCTATATTTCTCCTCCTACGTATTCTCTCTGCATGCAAACCCTGAGTATCCCTGCCCTGCCTAGCTATTGGCCATTTACCTTTTTATTAGACAATTCAGTTGCCTTATTCAAGCATGGTGAAATAAAGGTAACACATTTTTACATAATTATGCAAATGGCAGCAAAACAAATGTTACATTCCTTCCATCATTAAACAAATGCAGCATAAACAAATGTAACTAACACACCTTTACAAAAGTAAAATTATATTCCATAGCATAAACAAATGTAAAAATTCTTCCCTAGTTAAAATGATTTCTAAAACATATATTTTATTTATCCATTTGATTAAGCCAATTCCATTTCCTTGCTACTGTTAATAAAGCAGCAATAAGCAGATATTTTCAAATATATTTTTGGTAGTATATAGAAAGCTAGGGGGAGTAGTTTCATATCTACTACAGTACTAAGATGCCCTGACAAAAAATAACTCAGCAAAGTTAGGTAATTATTTCCATTTACAATGTTATCAAAATGGGAAAAAAAGCCTGAAGCAGCAAGTCAACTGGCATCCACAGCTAAGGATAGAGAGAAATAATTGTATGTGTTCTATTTGTTTGCTTATGCTCAGTACAGATTCTCTACTCATACAGTTGAGGAGCACCTGCCTAGGAAATTGTACCACAAACAGTGTGCTAGATCTTTCAATATCAATTAATTTACTTAAGACAACCATCCACAGATATAACCACAGGTCAAGTAAAGTGTACAATCATTCATAAAGATTCTCTTCACAGGTGATTCTAGGATGGGAAAGATGATAATTACAGGCAACCATCACAAACTCAGAGTTGTATAGCTGTATCACCCCTTACTTCGATTTTTAGACATTTGGAGCTCTTCATGCTAATTTTCACAACGTCTTCAAGTTTTACTCTCTCAACTTTAGTGAGCAAGAGTCCTTCATTATCCACATTGGTATTTCTTCTTATAATAGCTAACATTTTGGTACATTGCCTGCTTATTTACTGGAAGTTTTGGTTTTTAAAAGTTTTCAGACATTAACTTCATTCCTGATATATAACTGGGGCACATTTCTTCCCATATTGTACACAGTCTATTCACATTTTTGATAATTCCATTTCTTTTGCAAAGGTTTTTTATTTTATTCAGACTTAGTTTTCATTTTTTAGTTGTTTCCTCTGTGAATGGAATCCTATTTGTGAAGTTTGTGCTTATGTCTGTATCTTGGGGAGTTTTTACTATGCATTCCTGTAGTACAATTAGCCTTTCACATTTAATATTAAGGACTTTGCCATATTTTAAGTAGATGTTTTGTAAACAGGATTTAAAAACAGATCTAAATTTGTTCTTATGAAAGTGGATAATCAGCTTTACTAACACACTTGCAGAACAGACTTGTTTTTGGCATGTTTCTGACATCGTCCTTAAAACATAGGTTATCTTAAAGAAGAGTTAGACTTACTACAAACTAGTAATTAAGAAACTAGTCAGAAGAACAGGTGAGTGATCCAAGTACCTTCAAAACTTGTTCATTCCTGAGATCCTAGATTTGATTTTGAAAGATCTATTTCTGTTTCCCTCCTAGTCCTCCCCAGCTGTCAGGCTCTGGCCTCCAAATCTGGTGAATTCCCACTGCTCAGGTGTACACCATACCAATCATATAAGAACAACTGAATGACCTGGATGCGGAAACAACAGCCGCATTCACTAGATCCCATCTCCAAGGACACATTCCACTGCCTCCCTACCCCAAAACCACCCATCCCAAAGCTGTACCCTGGACCCCCAACTTGGGTGGACTTATACTGCCCAGGAAAAATATAGGCCAGTCAGAAGAACAAGGGCAGGCTACATTAGTCAGAAGATCTGTTTTAAGCCAGAAGATGTGCAGGCAAAGCAAGACAGAAACAGATAGGCTTAACACAGGCAGAGAATCAGCTTAACCACAGTAGGTGACCTACTAGTGGACCTTCTCCACTAAGGCAGTGCCCTCAACCCCTACTCCCCTCTTCCTCATCGTATCTCAACCTCCAATTTCTGCAGTTACTCCCTGCTGTACCAAAGGCCAAGTTAGTTATAAGAAGTCTAGGCCTCAACTTGAACAGAGATTCTGTACAAGATCAGAGTCCATTCTACCATCAGAAATCCAGGTCATGAAGACAAGAAGACCAAAGAGGAACCTGAAACCAAGGAATCAAGCATCCATACTACAAAGACTCAGAAATCAGCACCTAGACCTGTAATCATCCCAAACCAAAATTCCTCACCTCCAGTAAAAGAACAAAATCAACAACAGAAAGGAAATATGGTACCACCAGAGCCAAGCTATCCTGTAACAGCAAGACCTGAATATTCCAAAACAGGTTCAGAACAAGAAAAAGTTGCCAAAAGAAACTTTAAAAAGATTATAGTGATCCTTAAAGAGGAAATGAAAAAGAAATCTCTCAAGGAAACTGAGGAAAAGACAGAAAATTTGAGGGAATCAATAAATCGATTACAGAATGCCAAGAGAGCCAAGAAAAAATGTAAGTAAAGGAAACTGCTCAAGACCTGAAAATGGAAACAGAACCAGTAACGTAACTGAGGGAGTTCTAAAAGTGGAAATGCTAGGTATGTCAAGAGGAACTACAGATGCAAGCAAGCATCAACAATTGAATACAGGAGAGGGAAAAGAGAATCACATTTGTTGATGTTGCAAGAGAAGAAATAAATTCACTGGTCAAAGAAAATGTTAAATCTAAAACATTCCTAACACGAAAGACCCTTGGAATCTGGATCTCCATGAAAAGACTAAACTTAAGAATAGTAGAAAGAGAAGAATCCCAGCTCAAAAATCTAGAAAATATTTTTAACAAAATCATTGCAAAATTTTTCCTAACCTAAAGAAGAGTATTTCTATACAGGTACAAGAATCTTACAAAACATAAAATTATTTGGAGCAGAAAAAAATGCCCTCACCACATAATAATCAAAGAATAAACTTAAAGAACATAGAGAGAATAATAAAAAATGAAAAGGGTAAAGGCCCAGTAACTTTTAAAGGTATATATATTAGAATTGTATGCGACTTCTCAACAGAGATTCTAATATCAAGAGCGACCTGGACTGGCATCTTGAAGACTAAAAGACCACAGATGCCAGTCTAGACTACTATAACCACTGAAACTTTCAATAACCACAGATGGAGAAAGCAAGATATTTTATGACGAGTCAAATTAATACCTTATCTATCCATAAATCCAACTCAGCAGAAGGTATTATAAGGAAAACTCTAACACAAGGAAGTTAGCTACATCCACAAAAACACAGGAAATAAATATTCTCACATCAGCAAAACCCAAAGAAGTGATATACACGTGTACACACACACACACAAACACTCATTACAACCATCAACAAAATAACTGGAAATAACAATCATTGGTCCTATGATGATGGTTGGACTGGGCAGGAGAGGTGAAGGTGTGGGAGGAAGGAAGCTTCAGATGAAATGTAAAATGAATTTTAAAAATAAATTAAAAATTAAAAATATGAAAATAAAAAAATCATTGGTCATTAATATCTCTCAATATTATTGGATTCAATTCCCTTATCTAAAAAGGATAGACTAACATACTGGATACCAAAATAGGATCCATCCTTCTGTTGCATACTCAACATCAAAGACAGAGGTTACATCAGAGGAAAGCATTAGAAACAATTTTCCAAGCAAATGGAACCAAGAAGAAAGCTAATGTAGCTATAAAAATATCTAACAAAATTGACTCAGAGATGGCTATTCATTGCTGTCAACTTGACTATATCTGGAATGAACTATAATTCAGAAATGGAGGGCATGGCTGTGATTCATGTCTTCAAACAGCAAGACAAACATCTCTTTTATCTAGAACTTTTAGCTGGATGGCATAGGCTTTTAATCCACATCTTGAAGTTGGATGACTCATTCCTTTAATCTGAGCCACATCTGTTAGAAACCAATATAAGGGCAATGGAAGAAGAAAAATTTGTTTCTTTATCTGCTTTTCCTCACCTTGTCATCACATTCATTCCTTTACTGGCACTGGAGTCTTCTTCAGGATTCTACCATATATAAAAGACCAGCTGATACACCCGGCATTGCAGAACTGAACTGAGCAACTACTTCTAGATACAAATAAACTGCCTAAAATTGTTTAAGTGTGCCCTGGAAGAGACTCTTCTCTCCTGCAGCCACAGTTTGAGCAGCAGAAAACTAAACTGAAGCCCTCATTATAATGTTGGCAGAGTTATGACAAAAATCAAAGTCTCGTCCTCAAAAAGCATCAACAGTTAAAGTAAGATCATTATTTGGTAAAAAATGAGATCCTATAAATTGGAATGGGAATGTATGAATGGACAATATTAAAGCTGAGAACTTTAAAACCTTGGATACTTAAATAATATCCTACCTGAGGAAGTAATACACTCAGCCCCACTCTTTGAAATATTCCTCTTTTGAAAGGAATTAGAGATTTTATTGCTGTGAAAATCCACCATGACCATGACAATACATATAAGGAACATTCAATTGAGGAAGCTCACTTATAATTTCAGAGGTTCAGGCCATTATCATAATATCAGGGAGTTTGTCAGTATTCTGACAGATGTGGTTCTGAAGGAGTAGCTAAGAGTCCTACATTTTATAGGTAACAGGAATTCAACTGAGATAGTAAGCAGTATCCTGACCTTTGGAATCCTCGAAGCCCAGTCCCCAACAGTTACACACTTCCTCCAATAATGCCATACCTACTCCAACAATGCCAGACCTCCTAAAAGTGACATTCCCTATGAGACCATGGGGGACCACTTTAATTAAATGAATTATATTCCAGTGCCAGACACAAATAAGCTTTTAAAAATATCATAACACAAAATGAATTTAGTATACCTTCAAAAGTTATCATAGTCTATCATAGTTTCAACGATGTTTCAAAATCCAATGTTGAAAATCTCTTCTGAGATTCATGCAACTTCTTAACTGTAATTACCTAGAAAATTGAAAAAAAATCACATACTTCCAACACACATAATAGCACAGAATATACAATATTATTACAAAAAAGCGAAGGGAGCATAGCAAGGAAATATGGGACCAGCGCAAGATGAAAACCATCTGGTCTCTGAACCTCCATGTCTGATTTTGAAACACTCACTGAAATCTCCAATTGCATTCAGCTTTGTTGACTGAAACATGCTTCCTTCTCTTGAGCTGGTTCCATTCCGTGTTAGCATCTCTCTTTATCAGACATTCCACAGCTCTGACATCTCTAACATCTTGCATTCTCCAAGACATTCCAGGTTTCAACTTCAAAGCATTACACAATGGCCTCTATACTAGGCTTCTATACAGGGACACTTCTCACACATGCCTGGCTTCAGTGACTTTATTCTAGAACTCACTTATTCTATCCTTAATTCTTATCCTAGAACTATTTAGAGAAGTCTGCCAATTTCTGCTGAATTTTGGGGCTATAATATGGCCCCTTCATTCAACTATATCTTCCACAGCTTTTTGTCTATGACTGCCTCAGCTGACCTGCCTGAAACTTGCTTGTACACAAGGCTGGCCTTACACTCATAGATCTACCAGCCTCTGTCTTCCCAGTGCTTGGACTAATGGTGTGCCTCACCATTCCAGGCTCTATGATTTTCTTTAATTTCTTTCAAAAATTTGGAAATTTAGGTAAGTGGGATCTTGTCTTGAGGTCACCATTCCCTTCTTTACATTTCTTAATCTGTTTATCTCCTTGAACACAGAGTAGAACGCTATTCCACTTCATGGTATTCTTTTTCTCCTCGAATTTTTCATTTCGTAATTTACCCTGCTCATCTTGCTCCTTTGCTTTATAAATTTTCATTAGAGTTACCACTAAAAACCATACCACAAAGTTTACAGTAGTTTGATTAGGGATTTTCTCCTACCAATTGAATTACTCTGAAATTCTTCAGTTTAGCCTCAGGCAAACTCTTTAGACAGATACTTTCTTCACTAAAATACTACAAGAATGTTCTCTAGGAAACATATTATAGTTTGTCTCCTCTGAAATCTCTTGAGTGAGTGCCCCACAGTTCATCAAGTCACACACAGGGTCACTTTCTGCCATACTCCTATTAGTATGGCTCATTTACTCAGTACTTAAAGCATTCCACTGCTCTCATAATCAAAGTACCAAAGACCAGATTCCTCCAAAGACAAATATTGTCACACCTATCAGAGCAATATGCAAGTCTCTAGTAGCAACTGCTGTCTTAATTTATTTTCTGTGAGGACACCAGGACCATGGCAACTCTAATATAGAAAACATTTAATTGAAAGTGCTAGCTTACAGTTTCAGAGGTTCAGTGCATTATCATCATGGTTGGGAGCATGTCAGTATGCAGGCAGATGTGGTGCTGAAGGAATATCTGAGAGTCTTCTATGGAAGCTATAGAAAGTCTGATTCACTGGCCAGTATTCTGAGTTTAAGGAAAAAAAAAGAAAGCCCACCCCCATAGTGGCTCACTTCCTCCAATAACACTGTACCTACTCCAACAAAACCACACTTTTTAATAGTGCCATTCCCTATGAGATTATGGGGTCCAATTACATTCAAAATACCATATCACCTTTCACTGAGTAAATTAATCATTCCATATCTGATAAATTAATAGTGTTTTTTTTCTGAAGGACCTGTCAGGCAAATAATATTGTTTTCACTCAGAGCCCATTAATGTTTGCCTCGAGACATATAACCAGACTCAATGCAATGCAAGATCCTAGAAGAGAAGTATAAAATATAGTGCATGAGGATTCATGCTACACTAATAAAGAGCTTACTCCTTTTGTTAATTTATTCAAGCCAAAGTCTGAGGTATAAGTGTGAGAATGGACTTTCAGAAAATGGGATGATGGTGGAAGAACATAGAATCAAATCAGACTCAATTTATTGATATTGGCCTCTGAGTAAAACTCTTTGTTTTATATGGAAGTTCACACATTCAAAAGTAAGGTGTCAAAAGTTGTTTGAATGGTTGTCTGAAGTGTTTAGCCAAAGATGGCCTACTGAAAATGAGTGGGGGATGCCTAATATCCCTTGAGTTAGCATTGATGAAAGGATTTTCAGGCTCAGGAAAATTTCAATGCTAGAGTGAGTTCACTATAAAACCTAATCCTCCACAATAGGAAGACTCAGAAGACATGCATCTCATGAATCCTATAATGTGAAAATTGGCGAGATGGGCACCAGCACATTTAAAAGTTTTGTTATTGCCCTTCTCCTTGTGCGAGATCTCAGGGTTAGAGATACTGCTGTTCAGCTGGATAAATTAACTGCAATGAGTTTAATTGGGCCTTAAGTTAGAATGGACCAGGTGGTAGCATTGAATCACCAGATGGAAGGTGATCTTAATTATCATAAGGGACAGTGCAGACAAGACAGTGGTTATAATGGCCTAACCCCTAATGATCTGACAGGCAAGGTAAATTTCATACTCCTATGGACCCTTGGTACTGGCAAATCAATCATGATGTTTCCAGATATGAAATAGATTAGAAGCCTTCTGCATTTCTGTTTGACCCATTTAAGCGAAAAATTGTCAAACAAGTCCTAACAGGCCCTGAAGGCACAAACAAGTCTCATGAAGAAGTTGCCCAAATGCCTATACTTGTACTTTTGTACATATAGCCTCCTGTGGTGTTCCCTATGATTGGTTAGCTGAAGAAGAGGAGACTAGCCCCTTTTGTGCTGATGGTTTTGCATGTCATGCAAGCCATATCTAGAAGTGAAGTTACAACACTATTACCTGTTTCAGGAACAACCCAGAAAGATACTGCCAAAGGTAAATCTCTACAGTGAGTAAAATTTCAAGCAGTTAACATGGCATTACAGTTTGGAAGAACAAATGGGCAGATGAATGGATGTTCACTCACTCATGGGCTGTCACCAATGGATTGGCTAGACGGTCAAGGACATGGAAAGAGCATGATGGGAAATTTGGTGAAAAGCACATGTGGGAAAGAAGTTTGTACATAGATCTCTCCAAATGGGCAATGAATGTGCATATACTTCTGTTCTATTTAAATGTTCAACAAAAAAGGTATCCAGCTGAGTTGGAGTTCAATAGTCAGATAAATTGGATGACCCATTTTGTGGACTGTCAGCCATTCCTATCATTGCTCATTGGGCACATGAACAAAGCAGCCTTGGTTCCAGACATTGGGGTTATTCATGGGCTTAACAACATGGACTTCCACTCACTGAGTCTGGTGAAGCTACAAGTGCTATTGAGCCACAGATGTGGCACAAGTCCCTAGGTTACTAGCTAACAACCTCGTGTCAAGTTGACTACATTGGAGAACATTTTCTATGGAAAGGACAATATGTTGTTCTTACTGGAATATATATATATATATATATATATATATATATATATATATATGTGTGTGTGTGTGTGTGTGTGTGTGTTATATATATATATATATATATATATAATTTTGATGATTTTGCCTTTCCTGAACATAATGTATCCGCTAAAACCAGCATCTGTGTACTTACATAGTGCTTTATCCACTGACATAATATTCTACATATTGCTTTTATCTAAGAAAATCACTTCACAGCCAGAGAAGTGTGACAGTGGACACACACTCATGGTTCCACTGATCTTACCATGTTCCCCACCGAAAGACCTTTTGAAGACACAGTTACACCACCTATTAGGTGTCTGATAATGTGGGATGTTGTTCTGTATATGTGTTGCTTTATAGATTGATGAATAAAGTGGTTTCAGCCAATGGTTTAGCAGAGTAAAACGGGGGAGGGCAATATGAGCAGAGATATATAGAGAGAGTAGGTGCAGCCTGGGAGACACCATGTAACTGTCAAAGGAGACAGATGCCGGAAACTTACTGGTAGGCCACAGTCACATGGAGATACACAGATAAATAGAAATGGATTAATTTAAGATGCAAGAGCTTGCTAAAAAATATGCTTAAGTCACTGGCCAAGCAGTGTTGTAATTAATATAGTTTCTGTATGATTATTTGGGTCTGGGCAGCCAGGTAAGAGATTGTCACTCTTCACTTAAAGGGAGCAGCATGAAAGTCTGGACCAGCATTCTGCAGAAGTCAGTATATGCTTTGAATTAGTGTCCAGTATATGGAGCTGTTTCTCCCAGAACCAGGAAGCACAGGTTCAGGAATCCAGTGGTGGAAAGTGGATAGTTTCACCATCACGTTTAGTGACACTCTAAGAAAGTTTTTGGTTCCTGTTCCTGCAACTCTAGGTTCTGCTGACCTAGAAGTTTTGGTTTCAGAGGAAGGAGTTCTTCATTCAGGAGCCATAGCAAACATTCCATTTAACTGGAAGCACAGACTTCGCTTTGTTTACTTCCGGTTTCTTTTTTTATTTATTTAAAAGTTTTTTTCTTCATTTTTTCCCTTTCTCCTTGTCTCTTCCAGATCCCCCTACCTTTCCCCAAAACAACCACCATCCACTCCTCAGAAATGGTAATGCTTCTCATGGGGAGTCAACAAAATCTGACATATCAAGTTGAGGCAGGACCAAGGACCTCCTCCCTTGTATCAAGGCTGAAAATGATATCTTCCACAGGAAATGCACTACAAAAAGTCAGTTCATGCACTGGGTTAAATTCTTTTCCTCTTACCAGTGGCCCCACAGACTTCCCAAGCAACAGCACTGTCACCCACATTCAGATGGCCCTAGTTAGGTCCTATGCAGTTTCTCCAGCAGTCAGTCTAGATTCAGTGATCTTCCAGTAGCTCTCTTTGTGGGTTTCCCCATCATGATCTTGATCCCCTTGATCATATAATTCTTCCTCCCTCTCTTTGCCTGGACTCTGGGAACTAGGCTCAGTGAATAGCTATGGATTTCTGTATCTGCTTCCATCAGTTACTGGATGGAAGTTCTATGGTGACAATTAGGTTGGTTATCAATCTGTTTACTGAAGAAGGCCAGTTCAGGCACCCTCTCTATTACTGCTTGAAGTCTTAGATGGGGTCATCCTTGTGGATTCCAGGAACTTCCTGAGCATCAGTTTTCTCCATAACCACAGAATGACTCCCTCTATGAAGGTAACATTTTCCTTGCTCTCCATATCTGTCTTTCCACCAACTTGCACATTCTGATCCCTCATGTTCTCCCCCCCTTTTCATCCCTTCCCACCCCATGCTCCCAATTTACCTTCTCAGGGACATCCATGCATGTCTCTCTTAGGTACTCCATGTTACCTAGCTTTGGGGGGGGGATGTGTTGGATTGTAGTCTGGTTATCCTTTTCTTTAGGTCTAATATTCACTTGAGTAAGTTCAGACCATGTTTGTCTTTCTGGATCTGGGTTTTCTCACTCAGGATGGCCTTTTCTAGTATACTTAATAAATGGGATCTCCTGAAACTAAGATGCTTCTGTAAGCCAAAAGACATGGTAAAGAAGACAAAACTGTAGCCTACAGAATGGGAAAAGATTGTCACCAACACCACATCTAACAGAGGTCTTATCTCCAAACTATATAAAGAACTCAAGAAACTAGATATCAAAATACTAAATAATCCACTTAAAAATGACATACAGATCTAAATAGAGAATTCTCAAGAGAAGAATCTCAAATGGCTGAAATAAACTTAGAGAATTATTCAAATTCCTTAGTCATCTGGAAAATGCAAATCAAAACTTCTTTGAGATTCCATCTTACACCAGTCAGAAATGCAACAAACCAATAAAATACATGACACTTTGTGCTGTCAAGGACTTGTGGTACACTTATTCATTACTTGTGTGAGTGCAACCTTGTACAGTCACTTTGGAAATACATATAGTAGTTTCTCAGAATATAGAGAATCAATCTGCCTCAAGACTCAGCAATACCTCTCTTGGGAATATACCCAAAGGATGAAAATTCAGATTATAAGGTCATTTGCCCAACTATATTCATAGCAGTATTATTTGTATTAGCCAGAATCTAGAAACAAGCTAGATGCCCCTCAGTTGAAGAATGGATAAACAAAATGTGACACATTTACACAATGGATTTTTAGTCAGTGGTAATAAACAATGATGCCTTGAAATTTGCAAGCAAATGGATGGAGGTATCTTCAGTAAGATAATCAAGACACTTTAGGCTTCTAATGCCCTTAAGCCAACAGGTTAAGAAAGGAAGAACAATGTTAGGAACGATGATAGATCCAAACTAAAATGGAGAAATTTGATTGTCTTTCTACAAAGGAGGTTATAAGGACTATGTCCAGAATGCAGATTCTTTAGGGCATTTCTTGGTGCTACCACGTCCTGTGATTAAAGTTTATGGGAAGCTGCAGCAACTTAATCCAGACAGGATGACAAATGGCACAGACCCATCAGGAGTAGAGGTCACTCCCCCATTCAAAGAGTCAAGATCTGACACGATTGCAGAGGATGTAGGAAATACAGAATGGGTGGTAGAGGAAGAAAGTTACAGATAACTTCTAAGACCATTTGTGTCCAGTTTAAAAAAAATGAGAAATATAATTGACTTGAGTACTTCTATTTTATTACATTAAGAATGCATTCATGCAAATATTTGTGGTTTCTTTCAATTTCTTTAACATCAGTTAGGAGACAATCAATGGTTACCATATTTAAGTTTGAGATACTGAAATTATACTCCCAAAGGTCATTGCTACCTATGCTAAATTTATAATTCATTATTGGTATTAGGAAGTATAGCTATATCATGTTAAGAATAATTATGACCTCCTTAAATATATGATGTGCTTTTGATTGTACATAGGATAGTTATATTACATTTAGGAATCATTGTGGTCTGGTTACTGTTCATTTGACATAAGAAGATATGCTTTTGTTTCAAGTAGACAAGGGGTAGATTGTGATAACTTTTTTTGGTTGTCAACTTGATTATTTCAAAAATGATCTACAATCCAGAAATGGAGAACACACCTTTGATCTAGATCTGGAGGCAAGAAGGCACAGGCTTTTGATCTGGAGTTTGAGGTCAGATTAAGCACACCTTTAATAAAGATCTTGAGGCAGAAAGGCACACCTTTAGTATGGGTCACATCTTCTGTTGGAAGCCTACGTAAAGTAAATGACTTCCTTCTTACTGGCCTGTTTGGCATCACCTTGACAGCATATGTATTCTTTTACTGGCTTTGGAGCATATTTATTCTGCATTCCACCATATACAGAAGATGAGTTGAGACACCCCGCCTTGTGGGACTGAACACATATTAGATTCCTGAACTTTACTTTCACAGACAGCAATTGTTAGGTTAGTTGAACTGTAGCATGCAAATCACTCCAAAAATGTTCACATATATATTTATGTATATATATGTAATTCATATGTATAAATATATATTCAATAAGTATATAAATATATTCATAAATTTTTTATATGATAAATGGTTTATGTGACTCAAGAGAGCACTAATACAGACTTCAAACCAAAATTAATTAAAAGAGATAGAAATGGACATTTCATACTTATTAAAGAAAAAAAAATCCACCAAGGGGACATTCCAATTCCTAACATCTATGCCCAAACACAAGGGCATCCACATTAGTAAAATAAAGATTACTAAAGATTAAATCATAAACTGAGACTCACAAATTAATGTGAGAGACTTCAATATTCCACCATTTCCAATAGACAGGCCATCCAGACAAAAACTAAATAGAGAAATAATAGATCTAACTGACATTATGAATAAAATGGAACTAAAAAATATTTACAGAACATTTCAGCTAAAAGCCAAAGAATATGCTTTCTTCTCAGCATACCAAGGTACATTCTTCAAAATTGGCCACATAGCCTGTCACAAATCAAGTCTGAAAAGGTAAGTAAATTGAAATAAGACTCTGTATCCTATCAGACAATCATAGACTAAAAGTGGACTTTAACAATAATGGAAACAAAAGAAAGATTATAAACGCATGGAAAGTCATCATCTACCTACTGAAATACTACTGGATCAAGGCAGAAATAAAGAAGGAAATTAAAAATTTTCTGGAAATCAATGCAAAGGAATGTATAATATACAAAAATTCATGAAACACAATGAAAACATTGATGAGAGGAAAGGTCAAAGAACTAAGTGCCTTCATAAAAAATTGGAGATGTGTAATGCTATTCACATTACTACATATGTAAAATCTCTAGAACAAAAAGAAACAAACACACCCAAGAGAACAAGTTGGCAAGAAAAAATTAAACTGAAGGCTGAAATCAATAAAATGGAAATAAAGAGAACAATACAAAGAACCAATGAAACTTAGTTGATTCTTTGAGAAAATCAATAATATAGTGAAACCCTTATCAATACTAACAAAAGACAGAGAAAGAATATCCAAATTAACAAAATCAGAAAAGAAAAATTGGGTATACAGCAACAGACATTAAGAAAATTTATAAAATCATTATTTAATATTAAAAAAATCTGTACTCCACAGAACTGGAAAATCTAAAACAAATGAACAATTTTTCTTGATAGATATCACTTACCAAAGCTAAATCAAGATCAGATTAACAATTTAAATGAACCTATAACCCTTAAGATTAAAGAAACAGACATTAAAATCTCACAAACACACACACGCACACACACACACACACACATACACACACCCAACAAAATGAAAGATTGCCCAGGGCCAGACAGTTTTAGCTCAAAATTCGAACTGAATTTCAAAGGAGAGGTAATGCCAATACTCCTTAAGTTATTTCACATAATAAAAAATAGAAGGAATATTGGCAATTTAATTTTATGAAATCAAAGACACCCTGATTTTGAAACCACACAAAAATTCAACAAAGAGAATTTAATAGATCAATTATCCTAATGAACATTCATAAAAAATACTCAATAAATTATTTGCAAACTATTTCCAAGAACACATCAAAAGGTCATCCACCATGATCAACTAGGTTTCATCCTACATATGAAGGGATGGTTCAAAAAAATGAAAACCCATCAATGTAATCAACTGTATAATCAAACTGCAAGATAAAAAACATGATGATTACATTAGATACTGAAGAGGTCTTTGATAAAGTCTAACACCACTTCATTTAAATGTCTTGGAGAGTCAGGGATAAAAGGGTCATACCTAAAAATAAAAAGGCAGCTTTTAGCAAGCCAATAGCCTTAATCAAATTAAATAAAGGGAAAATCAAAGGAATTCCACTAAATTCAAGCACAGGGCCAGGCTGTCCAATATCTTCATCTCTATTTCATATAGAACTTGAAGTGCTAATTAGACCAATAAGACATATAAAGGAGATCAATACACAAATTTCAAAGTGTGGTAGTTTGAATGTAATGGGCCCCCCATAATCTCATAGTGAGTGGCACTATTAGAAGGGGTGGCTTTGATGGAGTGCATATGGTCTTGTTGGAAGATGTATATCTCCAGAGGTGTTCTTTGAGTTCTTTTGTTTAAGCTTCACACAGTGTAAGAGTCACTTGTCTTCCTGTTGCCTCCAAGATGTAGCACTCTCAGGTCCAGCAACACATCTGGCTACCTGCTGCCACTGAACCTCTGAAACTATAAGTTAGCCTACCCATTTGAATGCATTCTTTATAAGAGTTTTTGTAGCCATGATTTTTTGCATAGCAAATCAAACCCTAATTAAGACAGAAGTTGGTACAAGGGACTGGGCTATTGCTGTGATATGCCTGACAATGTACTCATTTGGAATAATTTTGACTTCGGTACTATGGGTTATGAAAGCAGTGGACTACTGCTTAATGGGCCATACTAGTAGGAACATGGAAGACAGAGGTTCTAACAGTTATTTGAACTGCTGGGGCAATCAATCAAGAGCCTTCAGAGGAGAATTTTAGTATATTGCCTAGAGATCATTCCTGTGATATTTTGGTGTAGAAAGTGGCTGTCTTTTGCCCTTGTCTAAAAAGTCTGCCTAAGGCTAAACTGAGGAGTTTTGGATTAATTTCACTGGCAAGAGAAAAATCTCAAAATAGACCATTATAGACTTTGTTATGTGGTTTTAGTGGTAACTCTAATGAATATTTATAACAAAAAGGAACAAGATGGGCAGGCTAAATTACAAAATGAAAAATTTAGAGAAAGAGTACCACAAAGTGAATAGAGTTTAAATCTATGTTTAAGGAGATAAATTAAGAAATGTAATAAGGGAAATAGTAACGTCAGAGCAAGATTCCACCCACCTACGTTTCTAACCCGTGGAAAGAATGTAAAGAAAAGTATACAGCCTGGAATGGTGGGGCACACGTTTACTCTCAGTACTGTGAATGCAGAGGCTGATGGATCTACAAGTCTGCGACCTGTCTGGTGTACAGAACAAGTTTCAGGACAGTCAAGCTTGGGTACTGAAAGAAAGCTTTTGAAGATATATTTGAATGAAGGGGACATGTTCTAGTCCCAACAAGCAGCAGAACTTGGGAATTTGGTCACATGGTTCATCATGTAGAGTTAATGATAGAATAAATGAATAATGGAATAATGCAACTGAGGCCAAGCATGTTTCAGTGATGTCTCTTGCACATGCCTAGTAGAAAGGCCATTGTGTGAAGCTGTTCAACTGAAGCTTGGATTGCCTTGGAGAACCCAAGATGTTAGAGATGCCAGTTGTAGGATGCCTGCCAAAGAGAGCTGCTAACAGGTAGTAGAAATAGTCCAAGAGAAAGAAGTATGTTTCAGTCAACAAACCTGGTCCTACTTGAAGATTATGGTGAGCCTTTAGACATCAGTCATGGAGACTCAGAGTTAGAAGTTTGCCCATTTGGGTTTTGGTCTTTTACTGCTTTAATATTTCCTTCCTGTGATCTCTTCCCTATTTTGGAATGGTAATGTATATCTTGTGCCATTATATATATTGGAAGTATGAGATCAGATTTTTCTTTAATTTTAATTTTATAGGTGAATATAGTTAAGAGAGTGGGTGAATCTCAGAAGAGATTTTGAACATTGGATTTTAAAACATTGAGACTGTGATAGATAATGGGGATTTTTGATGTTGGATTCAATTAACTTTGAATTGTGATATTTTAATAATCTAATTTGTGTCAGGGAGTATAATATGGTCCCTTGAATGTAACTGACCCCCATGATCTCAAAGGGTACATTTCTATTAGGAGGTGTGGCTTTGTTGGAGTGGGTATGGCCTTGTTGGAGGAAATGTGTCACAGTGGTGGTATGCTTTGAGGTCTTTTGCTCAAAGTTCACTTTGTGTCACAGACAGTTGACTTCCTTTTACCTCCAAGATATCGCACTCTCAGCTCTAGTACCACATCTGTCTGCATACCTGTCATTATGATAATGGACTTAATTATAAAGAAAACAGGTAAATGCAGTAAACAAGTCTCTACATTTATATTTTCCTTATATGAGTTGCTATGGTCAGGGTGTCTCTTCAAAGCAGTGAAATCCCTGAGTAAGACAGGAAGGAAGAAATCAACATATAGTTATCTGCAGATGATATTAAACGATACATAAGTGACCCCAAAAATGCAATCAGGAAACACCTTCTTTTGATGAACACCTTCAGAGAAGTGGCTGGCTTAAAGATTAACTCAAAAAATCAGTGGGCCTTCTATATGAAAATAACCAATGGATTAAAAAAGAAATCAGGGAAACAGTACCCTTCATTATACCTACAAATAACATAAAATATATTGTAACACTTAAAACCATGTAATAGACATATATAACAAGAACTTCAAATTTTTAAAGAAGGAAATTGAAGAAATTAGAAAAAGTGAAAATATATTGTGTAACTCTAAGCAAGTGAAAGACCTGTATGACAATAACTTCACGTCTTTGCAGAAGGAAATTGAAGAAGATATTGGAAGATGGAAAGATCTCCCATGCTCATGGATTGATCCAATTATTATAGCAATAATGATTATCCTAAAAGTTTCAATAATCTTGATCAAAATCCCAACATAATTCTGTACAGGTGTTGAAAGACTAATACTCAACTTCATATGGCAAATCATAAAAACCATGAGTGGTTACAACAATCCTGTACAATAGAAGAATTTCCAGAAGGATCACCATTCCTGATTTAAGGCTGCACTACAGAGCTGAAATACTAAAAAGTACACATTAATGGCATAAAAGTAGATTGGTTGATCTTAGAAACCAAATCAAAGAAAAGATATAAATCCACATACCCATGAACAAACCAGGTTTGATAAAGAAGCCAAAAATATACATGGAAAAAGGAAAGTATCATCAACAAATGATGCTGATCTAACTGGATGTCTGTATTAGAAGAATGCATGTAGGTCTATATCTGTCACTGTGTACATAACTCAAGTACAAGTGGATTAAAGATCATAAGATAAAAGCAGATACACTGAAACTGATAGAAGAGAAAGTTGGAAATAGTCTTGAATACATTGTCAGAAGAGACAATTTCCTGTAGTATCCAGGCACTACAATCAGAAATTAAGAAATGGGACCCCATGAAGATGAAAATCTACTGTAAGGCAAAGGACAATGTCACTGTGACAAGGTAGCTGCCCACAGAATGGGAAAATATTTTCAGCAACACTATATCTGACAGGAAGGTAACTTCCAGTATATATATAGAATTCAAGAAACTAGCCACCAGAAAACTAAATAATCAAATTTAACAAATGGGTTGAGATCTAAGGCAATAATTCTCATGAGAGGAATCTGTGGATGCTGAGAAACACTTAAAGACATGTCATTACCTTAATCATCAGGAAATGAAAGTCAAAAGAAATTTGAGATTCCATATTATGCATGTGAGAATGGCTGTGGTCAAAAACACGGGTGATAGCACATGCTGGTGAGGATGTGGTTTAAGGGGAACACTTAGTGCTGGTGGATTGCAAACATGTAAAATCAATTTGCAAATCAATATGGAGATTTCTGAGAGTATTTGGCATTAGTTTACCTCAAGACCAAGATATACAATAAAGGACATATACAGAAAGGATACTCAATCCTATCACAGAAGCACTTGCTCAACTATGTTCATAGCACCATTATTTATAATATTGAGAAACTGGAAATAACTTAGATGTCCCTCAACTGAAGAATAAACAAAGAAAATGTGGTATATTTACACAATGGAATATTACTTATTTGTTAAAACAATGACATTATGAAAATTGTAGGCAAATGGAAGGACCGAGAAAAAAAATCATCCTGAGTAAGGTAACCAAGAGCCAGAAGGACAAAAATGATATGCTTATACTTATATATACTTATAAATGGATAGTAGCTGAAAAGTTAAGGATAATCATCCTACAAGCCATAGGCCCAGAGAGGCTAAATAACATTTTGGGCTTAAGTGGGACACAAGGATCTCCCTGAGTAAGGAAAATAGATTTTACCAGTGGACTGTGAGCAGTTTCACTGGGTACAGGAAGGATCAGGTAGGAAGGAAGATAGGAGAAAATACTGGGAGAAGTGCCTGGAATTTGTTTGCATTTCAGGGATGACATGGAAACCTTGTGCAATGGAAAGTCCATGGAATCTATAAGTATAACTCTAGCAAATACTGCTAGTAATGGGGGGATATGGATCCTGGATTTCCCATCTTCTCTAATAAGGTAAGGCCTCAAGTGGAGGGACTGGGACTCCAACCCAGCCACAAAACCTTCAGTCTACAGTTTTGTCCACCTAAAGAGTGTTCTAGGACTAGAGTCTAGCAGAATCATCATCAAAGAGACCAGAGAGTTAATCCAGCAACTGATGGGAGAAGATGCAGGGTCCCATATCCAAATGCTACATGGATCTTGGAAAGTTCTGTGGAGGATAGAGAGGAAGGATTGAAGGAATCAGATGGATCAGGGACACCATAGGTACATGGCTTACATAATCAACTTACTGGGACACCTGTGGTTTCTCAGAAGTCAGGGACCACTTGTTCATATTGGCCATCCATCTAGCTTAGCCCTGAAATTATCACATAAAAACTGTATTAATTAAATCCCTGCTTGGCCTGTTAGCTCTAAGTTCTTATTTTCTAACTCATATTAATTTAACCCATTTTTATTAATTTGTATATTGCCACATGGCAGTGACTTACCAGCAAAGATTTGGCATGTCTGACTCTCGTGGCTCCATGGTGTATTTCTGGTATTTCTGACTCTGTCTTCTTTCCCCCATCATTCAGTTCCATCTTCTCCACACACCTAAGTTTTGCCCTATTAAGAGGACAAGGCAGTTCCTTTATTCATTAATGGTAATCACTGGTCTAGTCACTATGGTAATTACTAGGATGGATTCTCCAAAAACTAAAAATAGAACTACCATAAAACTTTGCTATATTATGCCTATGTGTATACCCAAATACTCTAAATGCTACCACAGTGATATATATGCATATATATGTATACATATATATATATATATATGCATTATTAGTAAAAGTTTTGGCATTGAACAATCCTAAATATCCATTGACAGATGAATAGACAATGAAAATGTGAATATGCACAATGAAATATTATTTTAATAGATACAAAGGAAAATGAAGGCATAAAATTTTCATGAAACTGAATAGAATTAGAAAAAAATTATTTCAAATGAAATAAGCCAGATTCAGAAATATAAATACTATACCTCTCATATACAGAACTTAGATTTTAATTGTATGTGTGTTTATATTTGCATATCCTTGTGAGTTGTTGCTTTTATAAAAATAGAAAAGAAACCATGAGATTGTAAGAAAACCTTAAAAAAAGACAACAAGGAAATGAATGTGATATAAAAATTGAAGTGTGTATGGGAGAGGAGGAAGAGAACTACGAAAAAATTCAGTAGAATAGTGGTGAGTGGAGGATGGGGGCCATTTAGAATAGAGTATGTATGTAAATGCAGTAATGATGCCCTTATTGTGTATTCTGTCATTATTAATATTGATGATAATATGGATGAGTTTAGAGTAACCATGGAAACACGTGTCTAAGAACATCTATGGGGGATTTTTACATTGGGTTAATTGAGGTGGGAAGATGCACTATACTTGTGAGTGATGACATTTCACAGTATTAGGTCCTGGTTTGAACAAAAAATCAAAAGCAAGCTGAAACAAAGCACTTTCTGCTCTCTGCTTTCTGATGTCTCAGTGTGACACATAGCCCTTGACTCCTACTCCTATATCTTCCTGCTATATGGGTATTGTTGCTAAATATTTCTTTAATTTCTTTGTCGAGCATTGTGTTGCAGCAAGTAACTGATACTTATGCTATGGTTAAAAGTTAATGAAAACCTTTTTTAATTAATTAATTTATTTATTTTGTTAAAAGCAAAATTTACATTTACTCCCCTTGTTCCCGGCCCTCCTGCTCCCCCACTACCCCACCGCCCTCCCCCTGCTTCCTTAAGATGGGGCAGGATACCCTGTCCTATGGGGAGCCCAAGGCCCTCCCCCCTCCATCTCGGTCTAAGAAGATGTGCATTCATATAGAATAAGTTCCCAAATAGTCAATACATGCAGAAGAGATAGGTCCCAGTGCCATTATCGTTAGCCTCTCAATCAGTCCCCGCTGGCAGTCACATTCATAGAGTCCAGTTAAATCTTTTTTTTTTTTTTGAGACAAGGTTTCGCTGTAGTTTTAGATCCTGTCCTGGAACTAGCTTTTGGAGATGAGGCTGGTCTCAAACTCACAGAGATCTGCCTGACTCTGCCTCCTGAGTGCTGGGATTAAAGGAGTGTGCCACCACTCCCAGCTTTATCCCTTAGTTTCTAAAAACTAAAATTGGATACTGTAATTTGTAGTGGAATAAGAAACATATTGCATTGTCAAGTAAATTAATAAAGAAGAAAAAGCAAGTTTCTATTCATAACACTGTGTTAAATGATAATTGGTTGATAAAATGAGAGTTTACATTAATCTTCTATAAAGTCTTGAAAATAAGAAAATAATAATTTAATAATACTTTTCAATGGGTAAGGTCACCAAGATAAAAATTAACAAATTATAAAGTATTCTAAAGTTGAGACTATTTCCACATATGCAATCATTTGACATATGTTTTCTTGGTTGACTGTGCCTTATATTCTTTTTGTAAAAAAAATAGAGAAACTGGACATTATTATTATCAGTGTTTCACCTTGAAATTGCAATATTACATATTTCCTATTCTAGAAGATGAACATTTCTACACTTTAACTTTCATGGAACGACAATGTGTCTATATCTGACAATCATTGTCATCAAACTAATAATAGCATCTTGCTGGCTGTTGTGGTTTGAAGGGAATGGACCTCATAGGTTCATATAGTTGATTAATTGTTTCCCAGTTTGTGAAATTGTTTGGAAATGATTAGGAGGTGTGGCTTTGTTGGAGAAGGTATGTTACAGAGGAGGGTTCTGAGGCTTCAAAAGACTCTTGCCATCCCTGGTGTTTCTTTTTAAATCCAGATCAAGATATGAGCTCTCGGCTGTTCCTGCCACTATGCCATTGGTCCACCATCATCATGGACTATAAACTTCTGAAAACATAATCTCGATTAAGTACTGTCTTTTATATATTAACTTGGTCATAGTGTTTTTGTTGCAGCAATAGAAAAGTAAGTTATTTGCCATTGTCTGCGTATGTGTATGTTGTGTAATTTGGTATAAGATCTGCTAAGCTATGTTATGGGACAGGATGAACTTCATTGTGAAAATATAATCAGTAACTACACTCTCATTCTGTTTAAAGTGTAGAATTATTAGGTACGATAAATGCAGTAGGACAGACCTTTGCTACTATTAATTCAAATATTTATCATTAGGGAAAATGAACGATCTCATGATTTTGTGGAGAGAAATAAAAATTCTTCAGATAGAATCATAGATGGATCTATATAACAAATAGACATTTATATATATTTCATTGAAACTGCCTGATGTACAGTGCAAGTCTTTAGGTAGGAAAAAATTCCTTATCATTTGAAAATAAATTTCCAAATGCTTGGGTGGGAATACAACATGGAAAGACAGTACAAAGTAATGCTAGTGATTAAATCATTTCTCATCTAGGGTTCCTGATAAAACAATATATTCTAAGTGAATTTCAATGTTTTCTTCTGTAATGAGGTTCAGATATTTAAAATTCATTGTGTCCTAGATATAAGGAAACATAATATGTGAATGTAAGGTATGAAACTTGAGTTTCCAAATTTCATGTATGACTTACTTATATTATACTCAATAAATGACTTGCTTTATACTAGGTCCTTGATTGCTAAGTTACACAATAGTTTTGAATTCAATTAAATATATAAGAAATTTTAAAAATTCTTAGTTATTTGTCAAAAGGAATGTAAGTTTTGTACTATACTTCATGATATGTGCCTGCAACCAACCAAAGACTCAGCATTACTCAGCATTTTGTATATTTAATACCATAATGATATTACAAAAAATTTTTGAATAGAGACACTGAAACAGAATCATTCACTGAACTGCAATGACAGAATTCTTCAGAAACTGAGATTTTTGCTATTGTTAATTAAGTCATGGTTATTACATGCAGAAACAATGGTCAGAAGATAAATTAATCTTTGTAGCAATATTCTATGTATATGCAGTTTTCAATGACATTTTATAGTTCAAGTGGGAAATATGAGACTATTTTTATTGTAAAGTACTGTCAACTATGACAGTGCCACAGAAATCAGACAACTACTCACATATTACAACTACATTCTGTATGTTAAAATTCAAAAGCACACAAATAAATATGTTTATATATAATGGCTAATCATTCAACATATTGTAAAGAGTTGATTTCTATTCTTTTTATTTTAGTTATTTTTCATGTGTTTAGTACCTTTTTGCAATATACACCATCTTTTTGTTCATCATTTCTCTTGCAGAACATTGATCAGCATAACCTGTCAGTGGAAAGCAATTTTCATCATCAAAGGCAGCTTCTGTTCTCCCTTAATTAGCATACTGGCTGCAATTTACTCAGCAGAAACAGATAATCTGCAAAAACACGGCTGTTCAATTCTTACAACACAAAGAGTGTTAACCTTGAATAGCACTGACAGTGTTACAGGTAGGCAAATAATCAAGAAAATTTTGTTATCTGCTGCATCAGTGATTTTCTTTTATTTGAAGAATGTGACCTTTAGTACTGGATCATGGTTTTACTCATTTCTGTTTGAATATTTGGGTTTCAGAGAACATGCATTTGTACATTCTCTATGTTAAGTGTTAAAGAATCCCTATTACACAGCAATAGCATGAACTGGTTATTTCTTATTTTCATATGCATGTTGTGTTCTTGAAGCCCAAAGTAGCATCTATTTGAAGAAATAAATCAATGAAAATCCAACTGAAACATATAATTGTATGCTTTACTTTAGATTATGTAATATTACATAAGAGTTATTAATTCTCTAGGTTCAATATAAAATAAGTTTAAAGAGGAAATATTTGTAGTGGAAGCAGACAGATGAAAGGGGAATTTTAATATTTATTTGCTCCTATTTTGTGCTAACTTTCTCCTCTCAGTGTGGAAAAGAAGAATGACAAAGTAAAAATGTGAATATATTTGGGGACAATAATGGTTTAAAATCTCCAACATTGTCACTCACTATCCATGTGGCTCTAAATAAAGAGGGAATTTTGCTGAATCTCAGTCTCATCATCTTTAAAATAGACACAATATTCATTTTTCTTAACTAAAGATACAGTATTACTTTTGAATTTAAGGTGGGTTCAGTAAGTAATAATTACTTTGCTAGGAATAACAAAAGATAGATTGGATAATATGTGCCTAAATTGAAGATATACATATTTAATTTCACTTAGTGAATTCTCAGTCAATTTCATTTCTTATAGAATGGAAAAACTGAGTGATGAAAACTCAGTAGTCATTCGATAAAAACCAGATAATCCTTTATAATCAATTAAAGAACCATTTATGAAGAATTTGGTTGGGATTTTAATGGGGATTGCATTGAATCTATAGATTGCCTTTGGAAGAATTGCCATTTTTACTATATTGATCCTAC
>JAQHUG010000359.1:520204-552295 GCA_028555095.1 Dicrostonyx torquatus
CTGATAAATACCTTCAGTGAAGTGGCAGGATACAAGATCAACTCAAAAAAATCAGTAGCCCTCCTATACACAAAGGATAAAGAAACAGAGAGGGAAATCAGAGAAACATCACCTTTCTACCTATATTCTTTGCATCTCTAATTTGCCTGATTCCCCAGTTCTGAACAGTTCAAATCCCCAAAATTCTCCGTAACAAGTAGAAAGAGAAATGTTTCCTAAACAAATGCTTTTAAGCCAAATACTCACAACCCCTCATTAATCCCACACTGCACTTCTCGTGGGGTTGTTTTTGACTGATTCTAATTCAGAGGGGCCAAAACCTCAATAATTTTCCCCAAGAGGTGTAAGGAGAGAGAGCAAGAAAAATATGAAAACGTATTTAACATCACTAGTAAATGAAGAAATCTAAGCAAAACATAATAAGATACCATCTCCTACTTGCTAGGAAGGTTATCATAAAAAATCAAAAGTGCTGGTGAGGATGTGAAGAAAATAGAACTGGTATGTTTTTAGTGGCCATGTATAGAAAAAAGATTTCTTGCACTATCTCAAACCTGGAATCCTTGGTGACAGTACTCTGAACACAAAATGAAGATTTTTTTTTTTAAATTTCAGCCAATTAAATTGTTCCGTGAAATGAATGTTGGAATTGGCTAAAAAACATGGAAAAGAATAAGTAGTAATCAAGTCCAATTTTTTTTTTTTATTTCATGAGAAGGAAAGATAAAAGCGGTTTTCTTTGAAAGATTAAGAATGGGTATTCTGATAAAACCGTAGGGGGCCCCAACCAATTGTGCTTGACATTCTTGTCTTTTGTACTTGGGGACATTTCTAGCTTACATTTTCAACCTGGAGAAAAGAAAGGCACAATGTAGCAGTCAATTTCCTAAAATGAAAACTAAACTCTGCTGCATGTGTTATCACATGTGAACAAGCTATTAAGAGCTCAGACTGGTTAGAAGGCAACATAGCTTCTCCTGATTTACAGTTACAATTTAAAATTAAAAGCCTCTGTAACTGTTTTAGCAAGGAAGGAAATCTGCTGGAGAAACAAACACACTTATATCAAATCTGAGTCTCAGAAAGCTCTAAATGTTTTCATGAAATTAAGACTTAGTCTTACTACTTTGAGTAAAACCTATTTTAGCACAAAGTGATCATTATCTTTTAATTAAAATATATGTGAAATCAATGTTTTTAAATGCATATATTTTATTAAAATGCATATCATGAATTTATTCACCAAGGATTTAATGCTAACAGTATATTGCATAATACTGGGGTTGTTATATCATTTCCTAACTATCAATTATACTAGGATCTAAATTTTATATAGCTACTGTAGTAAGAGGGACCTATTATCTCTATCAGTAACAGATATACTGCCAAGGATACAGTTCCCTATTCTTCACTTGATATACACACAGTAGAAGTTCATATACTTAAGGATGTATTTTAAAACAAATCACCATAAGTGACTTGAAACTTTCTGACTTAACTTAGATTACCTTGTGTTGATGACCTAATGGCTCTAATACCTGAGAATGTAAAAACCACATTGAAAAAGATGATAACATGACAAAAAAAATTTCAAAAATTTGTAATCTTTCTCTGTGATTCTGCCATTCCCAGAAAAAATTTATAAGCACAGTATGTACTGTAGATTTGATTCAAGAATGTCTGTATTTCTTTCTATTTGTCAATCTCATTGTCTTTGACACACTACGTATGTGTTTTTGTTATGTAATGTTCTAAATAAGGAATCCTGATGTAGGAGGTAATGTATGCTGTAAATATGTTTTCTTTTTGCTATTGATAAATAAAGAAGCTACATTCATCCAATGGCTTAAAAGAATATCGCGAGCCTGGAAGAAATCTATATAGAGAGTAGGCAAAGTCAGAAAGACACCATGTAACCACTAATGGGAACAGATGCCTCTGCTGGAGCCCACCAAAACTTTGCCATTAGTTAATAAAAAAAAGCTGCTTTTGGCCAATGGATTAACAGAATATAGCCAGGTTGGAAGAGATATGTATAGAGAGAGTAGGCAGAGACAGAAAGAAACTGTGTAGCCTCTGCCTTAGACAGATATGCCAGAAACTTGCTGACAAGCCCTACTCAAGTGGCAATATACGTATTAATAAAAGTGGGTTAATTTAAGATGTAAGAGATTTGTAGGAACACCGTAGATTCATTGGCCAAGCAATTATGTAATTAATACAGTTTCTGTGTAAATATTTTGGGTCAGGGCAGCTGGGAATGAACAGTCTTCACAGCAGACTCCTGTTTTGTATAGAATTGGTATTACAGGCTCATAATTTGTTATACTCCTACACTCTTAAAAACAAATATTATTGTCAAGGGATTGTGGTATTAACAGTGATATCATCAAGAGATGGTGGTACTGTAAGAATGGCCAAGAGCAAAAAACTGATGACAATTTATATTGGAGAGAATGTGGGGTGAAGAAAGCACTCCTCCATTGCTCGTGGGAGTGAAAACTGGTACAGCTCTTTGGATATCAATATGGTGATTTCTCACAAAATTTTGAAACAACCTACCTCAAGATGCAACAATACCACTTTTGGGTATATAACCACAGGATGCTCAAGCATACCACAAGGACATGTGCTCAACTATGTTAATAGTAGCATTGTTTGTCATAGCCAGAACCTGAAAACAGCCTAATTGCCCACAGACCAAACAATGGATAAGAAAAATTTGGTATATTTACACAACGGCAGAAAAAAAATTCACATCTTGAAATTGGTGGGCAAATGGATGAATCTAGAAAGTGTCATATTGAGTGAGGTAACCCAGGCCCAGAAAGACAAATATCATATGTAATCATTCATAAGTGGCCTTTAGACATAAAGCAAAGAAAAACCAGCCTACAATTCACAATCCCAGAGAACATAGACAATAAAGAAAACCCTAAGAGAAACATACATGGGTCTAATCTACGTGGGAAGTAGAAAAATACAAGATCTCCTGAGTAAATAGGGAGCACAAGGACCATGGCAGAGGGTAGAAGGGGGAGGGGAGAAGATGGGAATGGAGGGGAACAGAGAAAATTATATAGCTCAGTAAAACAATAAAAAATTTAAAAAAGAGATAGTGGTGCATGCCTGTAATTATAGCACTCAGGATTTTGAGACAAAATGATCACTACAAGTGTAAGGCCCATTTCATTGAATGTAGCAAGAGTATGCTTCAGAAAAAAGAAGACAAGATACAAAAAATAAAGCATATTTTTTATACTAATGATGGTATTCTTGATAGATTGGAGAATAATCTTAAATTTTCAACTGCAGCATTATATCACCACCTCAAAGCTTCTCAAGTGCTTCTAGTAATACTTAAATTAACACTCCCAATAATCTGATTGCACAACAATTTTGATACTGCTTCTGTTTTTCCCTAAAATTCTTTTGCACATGATTTTCTCAGCTTCCCCTTAACAGTTAGCTACATTTTTTGATTCAAATATTCAAGAAACCTTATCTGAGGAGTGTGTATATTCTTCCAATTTGCCACCCATGTCCATGATCACCCCATTCTAATTCTTAAGCATATACTATATATAATTACTAATCAAAGAGGTCATTCTAATGTTTTCAGTTAAAATTGTAATTCCCTGTACAATCTGTTAATTCACTTTGATAAGAAAACTCATGCTACTCTGTACTGGAGCATGTAGGAAATGGAAGATTAACTGAAGTGAGACTCCTTATTTCATTGAAGTGATCATTCATGCTGAGGTGGGAGATTTGAGCAGTGCAATTGCTTCAGGGCCACCCATATTTATTTAAGTAATTCCTCATCCATGCTCCTGTCCTTAAGCCCTAGAAATTCATTGCTTTGCTAATCTAGGTTTATATGAAACTATTCCTTTCCTCTGTTCCTAGTGTACAATCTGGTACGAATAGACATTTGTACTTGTCTTCCCAGTAAAAGTTAGCACAACAAAAATATACACTTCACACACATAGAAATATATTTATGGGGTATATAATAAATGTGTACACATGTGGATCTTTGGTCTGTCTAGATGGAGTACTTGTAAGTGATTTATAAAAATAATGTTAAAATACAAAGATGAACAAAAAGCACAAAGCTGGCACACAAAATTAAATTACAATGCAAATCTAATTGGTACGGGAGAACAATTCTACAAAAGAGGGGCAAGTGGTGCAGGAGAACAATTCTATATTTGTCATTTATGTTTTAAATAAATGCTGGTTGATTGGTAGCCAGGCAAGAAGAATAGGCAGGACAACCAGACAGGAAGTAGAGGTGGCACAAGGAGAACAAGAGTATTCTGGGAAGAAGGAAGCTCTTTCCCCAGTCCTGCTCAGACCACGGAAGAAACAGGATGTGACCTACCCTGCTGAAAAAGGTACTGAGCCATGTGGCTAACAGAAATAAGAATAATGGATTAATATAAGTGATAAGAGCTAATAAGAACCCTGAGCTAATGGGTCAATCAGTTTATAACTTATGTAGACCTGTGTGCGATTTTCTTTGGGGGCTTACTGGCTGTGGGAACTGGGCAGGATAGAAACCCCAATAAGCAGGCCCTCATGTTACATCTAATGATCATTATAAGCTAGCAGATCCAAACTATAATATATATATATATATATATATATATACATACTCTTAAAATTACAAGTATTTACTATCTGTATCACAAAAGTTAGAAATATTAAATTAGTTAATTGCATACAATTTCCGTGTTGTCTAATACATATCATCTACGTTAATTATTTTTCTAATTTCCTCCTTAAGCTTAGTGATCATTATTGCTGGTTTTCTTTTCTTTTATTTATGTTTATGTTGTTTTTAACTTTAAAAAACACACACATGTTTAACAAGACAATGCACTATTTATAAAATAGCTTTTCAAAAATATGTGCTCTTATGTAAAACTCCTATTATGAAATATTGCATACTTTAACTCAATGCAACCATCTCATTTTCAAGTCATGAATATTAGAACTCAAAACTCACAATACAGCCAGATGGCCAAAAATATAATAATTTTACACCCCAAACAATGTCAGTACTCAAGTTTGTATTCTGATGTAAGTCTATAGCTACAAAAAAAATAAAGATAGTATGTATATGTTTCCTTAGGAGAAGGAAGAGAAAGAAATGTTAAAAAAAGGGAAAAGGGGGGAAAGTAATAAGAGGGAAAATGAATAGGTGAACAACAATTTTAGAAATACATTATACTAGACAATATATAGTAACAGTTAAATGAAGCCTTAATCTACCTCCTAAGGATGTAAAGTCTATTTTGGAAACTTCAGAAGACAGAAGATGGAACAATTGCAAAGTATCAAGTACTCATGAAACAGAAAATCGCTCCTGGATACAATTTTGAGATCAAGTGTGTCCCTGGCCCCAAAGATACATGTACATCACAGCTTATATATCTAGGTCCCTGACAACATCAAAGGTTCACGTAACATATCAAAAACTGAGATACCAGGAAATCTGTTTTGAAATATACTCTTCTCACAATGGCTGTATAAATAAGACTGAAACAATGGCAGATATGTTAACATGGAAGAAAAAGCTTTTCAGGATCTGAAATCTAAACAAAGAAATGCAGAAAGGGCACCATGCATATGCAATGCCCATGTTACTTTCATTTTTAAGCCTATATCTGTGGGGACTGGGCTCTCTCCAAAATAAGCAATTACTTTTCTTTTTTGTCTTTTTTTGTTTTTTTTTTTTTTTTTAAGACAGGGTTTCTTTGTAGCTTTGGAGCCTGTCCTGGAACTAGCTCTTGTAGATCAGGCTGGCCTTGAACTCACAGAGATCCACTTGTCTATGCCTCCCGAGTGCTGGGATTAAAGGCATGGGCCACCACAAGCCTGGCAATAAGCAATTAATTTTAAGCACTGTGTCATCTCATTAGTTTCCACTGACTATATCTTATTAGGAATATCATGTTTCAATATTTTAGCAAGGGGAGTATTGTCTGGTCATTTATATAGACCTAATTCTTGGTTTCTCACCTGTTAGATGCTTATCCTTCACTTGAAAATCTACATGCTATCCTAATAAGACTGTAGAGTAATAAAGTCCCAAATTAATTCTTTCTGCCAGTGTTATATTAGATACCAGGAAACTTTCATTAGTGAATCAGCTTTTTTTTTTGAGAAGAGATAGCTCCTTTTGCAAGCACCTCTACTCCACCATTAATAAGAAACAGCATTAGCCTCAGATCTTGCTTTGGAATTCATAGGCATATATGAGATGCCATACTTCTGGTTCTTCAAGCTATTGGAAACACTGGTTACTCTCCCAAGGGATTTTTGAAGTTTTAATTGAAATGAGTTGAAGTACATCACATTTAATATTTCCATAACATAAATCTTCTTTCTACGTATACCTACTATATACCAATCAGATTATGTAATATGAAAAATAAACAAGTGTTATTCAAAATATGAATCACTAGAATTATTTTTACCATTTTTAGAAGTATAAATTAGTACAAAGCATGTTTGAGAAAGCTTTCCCATTATATGTTATGACAGATCTCCTGATTAAGGAGAAATAAAATATAAAATTATGAATATGCAAGGGAAGACTGAAGTGGAAAGATTAAATAGAGGGAATATGGGGAGGGACAGCTAAGAGTAAGGGCTATATGAGGTATATGGATACTTTTCCAAAATAGAATATTATTCACCTATTAAAAATGACATCAAGAAATTTGTATACAAATGGATGGAACTAGAACAATCATCCTTGGTGAGGTAACTGACACCTGAAACAATAAATATGGTGTATATTTTATATGTGGATATTAGTCATTAAATAATTTATCACCAAGCTATAATCCATAGATCCAGAGAGGCTAGGTATAAACAAGGAATTAGGGCACAGATATACCTAACGTGATGGAAGAAATAAAATAGAATTTATAGGTGGACTGGAGCAGGAAGAAGAGGAACAGGAGTATCATGTGAAGAGAAGCAGGGAATATAGGTTTAAGAGATGCAATACAGGGTGAGACAGATGGATTCGGGGGCATTTGAGGGATGATATGGAAACCTAGTGCAGTGGAAACATCCTACAATATAAAAAGGCAATCCTAATGAGGTCTACTAACATCATGGCACATGGGAGTCCCAACTGGCCATTTCTTGGCACCAAACAAGGCTCCCAGTAGCAGAGCTGGGTTGCATTAAATGTGTTTTTGTCAAAAATGTACCATGGAAATTCTCAAACAATCCAGGCTGTTGCCAATAAAATGTATTGCTCTCTGCAAACTGGCTTTGGGTCTCCATTGCTAAGTGCAACACCTCATTGAACATGGAGAAGTCAAGCAGGTGCCCACATGGAAACTTAAGCCCTATATTCTAGTGTCTTTGGTGCATTAAGTTACTTTACATTCTACAAAAAGAAGCATGTAAACACTAATCTTGCCACAAAAACTTTGACCTACTCTCTTCAAGATATGCTAGGGCAATGGTGGAACAGAAATTTTGGGAGTTGTCAGACAATATCGAAGTTGACTTAAGGCCCACTCCATGAGTCAGAACCCATACCCCACACTGCTAGCATGAGCAAGAACAGAAACAAGATATATCAGAGCCCCAGGATAAATCTAAACACTACTGATCCAAAACAACCCAACTCAATAAAATGACTCCTAATGCTATTCTGCTATACTCATAAATCAGTGCATTATTCAGTTATCCTTAGAGAAATTTCCTCCTGCAGCAGACAGAACATATGCAGAGACCCTCATCTAGGCATGAAATATAAAGTCTTTGGAACACAAAGCTTTAAATGGATGTCTCCATCAACTTCCTCTCCTCAAAGTTCAGAAAACTCCAGGGAAGAGGAGGCAGAAAATGAGTAAGAGCTAAAAGTGATGGAGGACAACAGAACAAAGCCCTGTGAATCAACTGAGCCAGGCTCAAATGAACCACAGATACTGGAGTAGCAAGCACAGAGCCTACAGGTGTCTGCACTAGGTTATTTTCATATATATTATACATTTTAGATTAGTATTTTTATGGGAATCCTAAATATATGACTGAGTGGTTCTCTCACTCTTGTGTCTTCCTTTGGGCTCTTTTCCTTTGGTTGGGCTACCTCTGTCAAGCCTGATTTAGTGGTTTTTGTTTTATTTTATTATGTTTTATCTTTTTGTATTTGGTTGATGTCTCCTAGAAGCCAGTTCTTTTCTAATGAGAGACAGAAAGGGAATAACTGGAGGGGAAGGGTTTGGAGGAGAAGTGAGGTAAGGAAGAATTGTCAGGAATCAGGAATAAGTGGAGTGGAAAGTATAATCATGAGAGAGAGACAGAAAGTGTGTATGTTTTTATGTTTTTGATAATTTTTCTTTCTTTTTATTCTGGTTTTTTCAACAAGAATAGAGTTCTATGGTTACAGAGGTGGGGAGGATTGAGGAGGGGATAAGGGAGATTGATGACACTATCAGATTATATGAAAAAATTGTATTTTCCTTAAAAATTGATCATTCTACTACCAGAGTCAGCTATATATCAAAATTCTTACACTGAACAATGAGGCAAGATACAAAAGAGAACACAATGTATGACACCATCTATATAAAATTCTTAAGGTAAAACATCTTCCTATATCCTATGTCAAAATGCGAAAAATTTGACAAGAAAGATAAAACTCAACAGGAAAATCTGTGGTGCATCTACTCTTCTGCTTCATGCTTTGCTATTCGTGCTAGAAATAAATTAAATTCACAAATATTTTTTGAGATGTGCACTTCTCTTTTGGATATCACACTTGGAAAGAATTAAATAAAATCTCCAAACTTTTAAAAGCAATGGAAGTGAAATTAACTTTCATAACTTTTAAATGTCAAGCCCTTACATCTTGAGCTGGAGGAGGATGATCTGTTCATTCTGTAAGACCCAGCACTGGGTCACATTCTTCACAATAAGCCAACCATTTTGTGTAGACTGTTGTTACCAGGCAACTATTGTTCTCTTCTCAGTCTCTGTGGCCTCTTTCTGGGCAAACTGCTTGAATTGCATTTAGCATCTTGTCACACAAATGATCAATTTTATACAGCAATATCACACTTTGCCCATTGGTTGGTAGTGCAAATCGGCTTGGAAGGAACAATCATTTCTACCTTAGCCTCAAAGGTCACAATTAATAGACATGGAAATGGGGCTGACTTACAAGAGGTTTTGGATAATGTGACAGAGTGAAGAAGAAATTTAACCCACATTAATCTTGGTCAATTCTTTTGTTGTGACACAGACAAACACTCCTAGATTCAGAAATAGTTAAGATTTTTGAGAAGTACTCTTCTTTCTTATAGTCACTTTAATTCTTGACTCCACAGAGGCTTCAATTAAATCAGAGCACAAATAACAATGTATTTGGAGACGAAAGAGGATTGCAAACTCATAGGCATTAAGATTTTTATGCCTCAAGATACACACGGAAAACTGATTTCTATTTGACAATGCCATCAGCAACATACAGAATAATTATATTTGCCATATCCCAATCAGCTTTGAGTAACAGGTTTTTACCTACACACACACACACACACGTTTCTTTATATTCAATTTATTATAACAAATGTTGTAATTTCAGAACAAATTCTTCTCTAACTAGCTGAAATTATCCTTACCATGGTTCATTTCTAACTGGAAGATTTTCTTAAGAATACCAAGGATACTAGTTCAGGTAGGGCACCTGACTATGGACATTTCCACTCTGTTAGTTTCCTCTGGCAGACAACAACCACTGACTAATCATGGACCAGACCTACCAGAAGACCAATCTCCAACACAAGTGAACACACCTGATAGACAAGAGGTCATACTTGCCACCAGAACTCTAGCCTCCAACTCAAGCAATCTTCTTCCTGGATCAGAGGCTATGGAGCCTGCCATAATTCAAGCCCTCAACTTGGGCAGAAAACTCATGCTTGATGAGAGAAAATGCCAGCCCCAAAAGTCCAGTGCCCAATTCAAGTGGAGATCCCCTGATCAACCACTGGCCACACAAGCCAGAAAACCACAGAAGAAACAGAAACCAAGGATCAAAATATCAATCCAACAAAGACAAACCCAGAAATTAGCACCTAAATACCTACACACCAAGGTAAGTACATAAAACCACCCAGGGCTATTTGTCTCCTCTAGAACCCAGCTATCCTACTATAGCTATCCTTCTCCTCCTCCTCCTCCTCCTCCTCCTCCTCCTACTACTACTACTACTACTACTACTACTACTACTACTACTACTTCTACTACTAATACTACCCTGAAAATTCTAATACAGCTGAAGTACAAGATAAGACCTTAAAAAAACAACTTTAGGGAAATAGAGGTACTTAAAGAATAAACTGATAAATTCCCTTTAAAATCGAGGAAAAGATAAGCAACAATTGGAAGAAATGAGTAAATCCAATTAAAAAGTCACTAAAAACAAAACAAACAAAAATAGTTGAAGAAAATGAATAAAAGTGTTCAAGACCTGAAACAAATAAGCTCCAAATATGCCATTAAGTTTTTTTTTTCTATTGGCCATCTACATTTTGAATGGGGCCTGGCTTTAAGAGTGGTTTATATCCTTATTCAGATTTCATTGCAATTTACATTTTTCATTTGCTAGTGGTTGTCAAGTGAAGATATCTTTAGGGTTAGGGATGAGGGCTTTTTTCCACCTTTCCTCTCAGTGCTAAAATAACATCCTGTGCAGACCCATGCAAGCCCTGTGTTTACTGCCACAGTCTCTGAGTTCATATGTGTGTTAGTCCTGCTGTGTTTAGAGGATCTTGTTTCCTTGTTGTCTCCAATCCCATATGATTCTTAGAACCTTTCTTCCTTCCCTTCAACACGGTTCTCTGAGACTTGAGGAGAGATTTAGTGGAGACAACTTGTCTAGAACTGGATGCTTTGAGCTCTCTCTCTTTCTTTCTGTATAGTGTCAGTTGTGAGTCACTGTATTTTGTTCTAATCTATTAAAAAAAGGAAGCATATCTGATAACGACTGAGCAGAACCCTGATCTATGAGTTTAGCAGAATGCTATTAAGAGTCGTTTTATGGCTACTTTCCTTAAGCAGAATAATAATGTGGGATGTTTCTGTAGGTCTCTGGCATGTCTTGTCTCTGGTTCATAACCACATGAGCAGTGTTGGTGATGGGTTCCATCTCATAAAGTGAACCTTAAACCCAATCAGTTAATGGTTGGTTAGTCACATAGGCTTTGTGTCACTATTATATAGTAGTGCATTTTGCAAACAGATCATCATAGGTCAAAAGGTTTGAAACTGTACTGGTAATTATTTTTATTCTTTGTTAGTATTCAGTGTAACTTCTACTACCATTAACCCTATTACCTAGGAGTGAAGGTCCTAGATAGGCACCAGCTTGACTTCTCCATGTTCAATTAGTTGAGTAGGTGTTGTCTTCACTTATTGCCTTACTGTTAGTTTGTGGCAATAGTATGGATGGTTTGGGAGTTCCCATCAGTTGCTTTTGGTCAACAACTTGATTATGCAGAACATTCCTGGCACTGAAAGTTACTTTTGGTAGCAGGAAATGTGAAGTTTGAGTTCTGTTTTCCCCATTGTTTGGTAATTTAACTTATATTGCCTTCATACATGTAAACATTTTATTTATTAGTATTCCCTATGGCCCTTCAAATACCCCCTAGTTTTCTCTGTCTCTCCCTGTTTTCCTTCCCTCTTGCTCTACTTCCCCCTCTCCTTTGGTTCCCCTCTTCCTCCCAACCCCATCCATCTCTAACAATAATCTATTTCCACTTGCTAGGGAGATCCATCCCTCCCCCTAATCCCTTATTCTACACTTAACTTCTGTGATTGTAGCTTGCTTATTGGAAATATAGCATCTAACATCCACGTATATGTAGTATGAATTTTAATGGGTCTTAATAAAAACTTGGAGAAAGCTATCAGGGTAAATGCTAAAAGATAAGAGAAGCAAAGCAGCCAGTCACTTGTTCTTACCTCTATTAAATCCTCAGAATGAATTGGGTGTCCATTCTCTACGAGTCCTCAGACCGAATGCCATCTCTATGAAGCCTCAGACTAAACCCAAGTTCCAGTCTCCTCCTGCCTTATATTCTTCTCTCTGCCCTGCCATGTCACTTTCTGTTTTCAACTCCCTAGTGCTGGAATTAAAGGAGTGAGCCATCATTGCTTGGCTGTGTTTCTCTTTTAGACTGATTCAAACTTGTGTAGCCCAGAGTGGACTTGAATTCAGAGATCCATCTGCCTCTGTCTCCTGAATGCTGGGATTAAAGGCATGTGCCACCACTTCCTGGTCTCTATGGATAACTAGTGTGGCTAGCTCTATACTCTAATATTTTGGCAAGCTTTAATTATTAAAGAACAAACAATATATGACCATATTTTCCCTTTTTTGTCTAAAATTAAAGAGCTTATAACTAGTATAAGAAAAACTATATATAACATGTGAAATAATTATATATAATATATAATGAAAATAAGTAAATCAACAATGTCTAGTCCGTTTGCATTTGACAAATTCAGAGAAAATACTCTATTAACTATCCTATCTTGGTGAGTCCAAATTTTGTACCTAATTCACTTTCTATTCTAACTTGCATTACTAGCCCAAAATTATCTTTTAGTATCTCTCAACTTTATACATTTAACACCCCTAGAGAGACATTCTTTTCTGCATTTGATAAATAAGGAAAACAGTAAATATAACTATCTAGTCTTCAACGTCTTCAGAGACCTAAAATGGAAATAATATCACTTGAGAAAGCAGGAAGTGAGAGCCAACTACTTCCAAAATATGTGAGAAATGACAGAAACAGTTGGCTTCCTGGACAGTCACCCAGGGTTCTTCTGCAATGTTGGGGCATCCATCTTCAGCCTCTAAGCCTAGCATATCTGACAGACATTTCTTTGAAGCAGGATATTCTGAAGGGCTGTGCATCGTTGTCTTGAGAAAATTTTTAGTCCTTTCTTTGTGTTCTGCTTGTTCAATTTGTGCACTATACTCTCAGTAGTCAAGCAAGAACACTTTCTTACCCAGTGGCTAATCTTGCCATAAAGAAAGTAAACTCCATATAGAGTTTCTTCAATGCACATCTTCTTCTTTGAAGTAGATTGGTTCTTCCAAAAGCAGACATACCTCAGTGTCATAAAAAGAACCTAAGAACCTATCTCTGAAGTGTTTTTAGAAAGACCACCAGTTTTTCTAAAATTTATGTCTTTGGCCTTGAAAACATTACTAACATGACTATAAGTTCAATGGTTATAGATGACTAACTACTAACCTGTATGTCCTTATTATCTTAAGTAGTTTGTAATAATAATAACTGTCAAGGGTTAAAAATTTGAATTACCTTTTAATTCACATAGGTACAATACCTTAACAATGTTAGAAATATGGGTACCATATGTTCTAACAAAAATAATTTTAAATTTGTTTCAATATACAAAACCATATCAATGTAAAAGATTTAAAACTAGTAGTTGCTTCTTTGGTTTGAAAGTAGGTTCAATAATCTACCTTTTCATTCTATTCCTATAATCCTCCTTTTTCTTTTCATAGTAGATTCAATGAACTACCCATATATCCCATAATATCTATGCCCCCTTTTTTCTTTTTAAAATAGGAATAATTAATCTAAACTCTTTTGTTCAACATTTTCCTTGACCATCATCAATAACAACTTTTAATCTACTGCCCTAAATAATGACAAATATCCTTAACACACTGAATGATCAAAAACCACCCATCACACCTCATAGGAATGGGAGCATCATATTCTTAAAATTACTTTCTGCTGTCTGGGGGTGATGGTATCTTTAGGGGAACCTGACAAGAAAATTTTTGGGTTAATTTTATAGTCCTAGAAGAGGTACCTGTATCATTTGTTGTCCAGTCTCAGCATAATAGGAAAGTGCAGGGCTTGTCTCAATTCCTGGGTAAAGTAGTCTGTGAGAATGGATCATCTCAGCTAGCCACCTTGAAACTGTTCTGAGGAGATTGTAGTCAAAAGCCAATATTTGGGTGGTGTTTCTCAGATTAGTGATGTTATCATCATCCTGGTGGAATCATCAATATGGGACCCCATCATCATTTTGGAGATTTCTAAGGTCACTGTTATGTGTGGTCATGGTTTATTAAAGAAAACTTAAGCATTTCAAATGTCATAAACAGGAGATATCAAAGAGGTTAAAGGATCAATAATTCTTATGTACATCTAGAGTACAAAACCTTAATTCCTAGTTACCTGATAGAATCTCAAACTCAAAATAATGTACAGGAAGCTAGATAAAGTCTTTTTTCTAGGATTAGAAAAAATAACAAATATTATAAGGATAAAAAGTTTAATACATATGTATATTAATTTTATAAATTTTGAAATAATATTGATACATTAGGAAAAGCTGTTAAAATGTCTATATAAAATCAAAGGATAATGATATTAGTTAAAATAAAACAGTCCTGAAAGTTTTAATTTTCTTCTGGCCCATATCAGGTGGCTCTTATGACATAAGACAGAGATTTTGGGTTTTACTGTAATAAGAATGCTTGGGGTTGGGGAAGGAGAGAGCCATACCCCAACTCCAAAGCCAATTTTAATTTTTAATTGGACTGGGACTACAAAGAGACTATTTGCATTATATGTCTGTAGAGAAGAGCATAAACAAACATTTTGGAAGATTTATGAAATTTTTATTCTGTTGAAAATATGATACATCAATAGGTCAATTTACTCTTTTTTTTGGGACATTTTGTTTGGATGATTTGTTCTTTGCTTCAGGTGTCTCATGTGTCCAAAGGTCTTTATATTCCTTAGCTGGATGCCTTCCTTCTTCCGAAAAGATAAAAAGAAAACCCTCATACAATCCCCATTTTTGGAATTTTACCCTTTTGCCAAGTTATATCTGATCAAATGAGAAGCATTTGTTAGTTGTAAAGGTTAGTTTTGATTGAATGGTCACACTCATTGATGAACTACTACCTCTTCTAATTAAGAAATCTCTCTTGTTCAAATCTAATCTTTATCAATTTTTATGGTGTCCATACTTTTCTTCTCCTGTAGAATCAAAAACAAAACCTTTTTCCCAATGTAACACGTCTTGGTTCTCATTGTGAGGTCAATATATTGTTAATGTATATCAGCTGATTCAATTCCATAGCGTTTTTTTAACTATCCAATGTTCCTCCACAGCTGTTTTTCCCTTTTCATCAGCATTTAGAAAAGTCAAAGTTAATAAGGCATTATTCAATATATTTCTGGGAGTCTTTATTACCCTTTTCTTTTTATTTAAGATATTATTTAGAGTTTGATTTGATATTTCTATGACTGCTTGTCCTATATAATTTGTGTGGTATACCTGTAATATGCTTTATATTGTAACAAGCAAACATCTGTTTCATTCTATTAGACATATATGGTGTAGCATTGTCAGTCTTAATTTGTACAGGTATACCTATAATGGCCATAAGTTCTAGCAAATATGTGATTACAGAATCAGACTGTTTAGAGCTCAGAGCAGTTGCCCATTAAAATCCAGAATAAGTATCAATGGTAATTAAGATTACATATCTTAATATTTTAATTTTCCAAATTCTAGAATAAATTAAATATCCACCTGACAGATTTCATTCCTTTGAATACACTTTGGGTTACTCCTTGAAGCTAGCTGAGTTTGGCTATATAAATTAAAAGTAAGCTATTCCCCTGTGTTGTTGCCAAGTGATGGAAAACCTTTTTTAAACATTTATTATTGACATGATGTGTTGTTTTTTTTAATGAAATTCTGAGGCATTCACCATATTTGCTATTAATAGTTGGTCAGTTTCTTTTTTACCCTATTCTAAAGGGCCTGGCAGATTCATATGGGATCAGATATGTCATATATATATATATATATATATATATATATATATATATATATATGCGTGTGTGTGAGTGTGTGTGTGTGTGTGTGTGTGTGTATGTGTATGGTATGATTCCTATTCCTGAGTATTTACTGCAACTGAATAGATAATAAAATCAATTCTATATCATCTGGTATAAATTCAGCAGTTTCAATATGCAAAAAAAGTCTTTCTACATTTTGCAAATCAGTAACTATGATATGAGGTTCCATAAAATCTATTAGTACCATGAGGATATCAAATAATTCTGACTTTGAACAGAACTATAACAGCTTTGAACAACTTTACTTAAAATTTCTGATTTGTAACATGCCTTTCCTGATGTATTTGCATCAGTATAAAATGTAGGAGTTACAGTTATTGGTGTGACCCACACAAGGTGAGGAAGAATACAGTTAGTTCTCTTTATAAATTGAATCCTCTTGCTTTTGGGATAATTGTTGTTAATCTCTCCCAAAAATTTACTGCAAGGTCTTTGCCAAGGTTCTCTTTCTGCCCATAATCTGTCAATTTTTTCATTACTAAAAGGAATTTTTTACTGTTTCTGTAATCAAAAGATGTATTCTGAGATAATATCTTACCTCTGCATTAATATTCCAATAGGAGAATACTTAGAGTGTAAAATAAGCAAAATGCAACCAAGCTTTGAATCCAAACTATCGATTTGCATATCCTGTAATTTAATTTCCAACAAAGCTAATTCTCTCTCTGCATCAGCTGATAATTCTCTTAGACTATTTAATTCCTTATCTCCATCTAAGGTTTTGAATGTTCATCATTTTCTACTCCATATTAATTTTTTATATTTCTCATATCTTGGCTGTCTAGATGCTTAGATAATCTTCACCTTCACATTGACTTTCTCAGACAATGAGAATGCTCATTTTTGCCTCAGTACTTCTTTTCCAGGTAAATCAACTCTCTATTTGCTGCATCTTGTGTAGCTTAGTCCTGGAAACCTGGCAGAGGTGATGACAGAGGGATGAAGAAATGATAGGCCCTAAATGGCAGACATACATTCAGAAAAGCTGAGATTGAATAGGCCATGCTTGCTCTGATAAAGGGTACCTGGTACTGGGGAATTGTCTGTATTCTGTCAATCATGTTTTAAATAAATGCTGATTGGCCAGGCAGGGAGTATAGGTGGGAAAACCAGACAAGAAGTAGAGGTGAGAACAGGAGAATTTGGGAAGCAGGAAGCTTCCCTGGCATTCCTGTGCAGTCCATCTCAGAAGAAGGATGTAAGCTGCCTCACTGAGAAAAGGTACTGGGCATGTGCCTGGCATGGATGGGAACAATGGGTTAATATAAGTTACAGGAGCTGGTAGGAAGACTGAGCTAATGGGCCAATCAGTTAATAACCTAATGTAGACTCTCTGTGTGATTTTCTTTGGGGCTTGCTGACTGCGGAGTACCGGGTGGAACAGAAACCCCAATGAGCAGGCCCCTCATGTTACAGGTACCTACTACATGACCCAGAAACTCAGCAAATTTAATATGGACAGTGCAAGCAGGAGGAGTTAAACAGTCTCTGTGTGTGGACTATGTACAGGAACAGCCACAAGTTGCCATAATCTTAGAAGTGGAAGCTTAAGTTGATGTTTTATGTACAAACAGACAACATTCATATTTGGATCAGGATAAGGTTGGCCAATTTCCTGAGCTTATTCCAGGGAAAGAATGCCATTATCATGGATCTTAGGCTTTGAGGTGATGTGGGATTTCCTTCTATATGCTATGAATATGTTTTGTTACCATTGATTTATAAATAAGCTGCTTGGAAATGCTTAATAGAGTACAGCCAGGTGGGAAATCTGAACAAAGATACAGAGAGAAAGTAGGTAGAGTCGAAGAGATGCCATGTAGCTGCCAAAGGGAAAAGATGCCAGCCACCAGCCAGAAACTTACTGGTAGGCCACAGCCTTGTGGCAATACACAGATTCATAGAAATTGGTTAATTTAAGATATGACTTAACTAGAAATGTGATTAAGTTGTTGGCCAAATAGTTTCATAATTAATATAGTTTCTGTGTGATTATTCAGATCTGAGTGGCCAGGAAAAAAATAAGCAGTCTCCATTTACGTTTGGGGTCCTTGACATGACTGCCCCCATGTCAATACACTTCACTTTTGACCTTGTCTGCTTCAAAACTCCTTTATGTGTTATGTTCCTTTCTTAAGCAATTATTGGTCAAAATGAACTCATCTAATGCCTTTCTCTTGGCCTTCACACACAGAAGTACAAAATCTGCTTCATCTCACAAATAGTTCAGCATTGACCTTCAGAATTGTCCCATGTTCATGGCTGTACCATGAATATTGTCACTAAAGTTTTTGATGACTGTAAAGTGTGGTAATAAATGTGGAAGGGTCTTTCCTCCTATTTTGAATACATATTGCATATCTTTGCTTCCAGAGAAGGTAATAGTCTATGTAGACAATTTAACTCTACATGGAAGTGTGATCATTATCCATCATCAGATCACCCAGGGCATCTGCATGGAGCTGCCACCAAAGCTTCCAGTGAAGTACACAAACATGCTATGTTCATCAGAGTCTGTTAGAACTGGGTGTTAGAAAGACACCCCTCACCACAAAGTACAAGGAACTAACACTCAGGCCTTTGTAAAACAAGTTGGCCTACCATTATTAATAATATTTTGGAAGTCAAAGAAGAATGCTTAAAAATCTATGATCTGAATAACTGGAATCAGTAGTAGAAGCTCATATATCATTTTAAAATATATCCACATGTTATATTTTTCACTTTAAATTTACAACTAAGACATATTTAGTAAATTAAAGAAATACAAACACAATCACAAATATCCAATTTACACTCACTCCTGAATCCTATCCTAATTACTGAGAAAGGACTAATATATTTGGTCTTAATGTGTTTTTATTTTCTTGATATTTTATTTAAAAGAAATTATTCAATGAAATATTTATTGAATTTCTATTTACTTTCATTGAGGTATGTTTTCCTAAGGAGTCATCTATGTTTTAGCACACAGTAACCAGTAGTTTGCAAACACTGACCTTTGTAAGCAGTAGTGTTTTTATCCATTCTGTTTAAGCACTTATCTCTTGTTTTGCAGAAATATCATAAATATTTCTGATGGGAGCATTTTTAAAAGAGTCAATAAACTGACATATGTTTTTAATTCTTTTAGATATCTTGAAATTGAAAATGCTGAACTAGATACTAAATTGTGTCATCTAGTATTACAAATTCTGGCAGCTGTGATATTGACTTTCCTTGATAGTTTGCACTAATGTTGCCATTGTTTTATACAAAACCAATATGCACGCATCCATTGCCAATAAAATTGGTCTCACTGGCTATACAACTTATTTTTAAAGAACTGGGTCACCTTGAAGAACTAACGTTCAGAATCTACTTTGGGGTTGAGAGAGGATGGAAAAGAACAAATATAGGATACCATCACACTTTCTACCTCTGGTTTGAAGTTCAGCCATTTCTAAAGCAAAGGGTCTTAGATATTATATGTCTATGGTCAATTTCCAGATTATATTAAAATTAATGTCTTTTTTTCTTCAAATCTGAAAAATAGTAACATTTATTTCTTCTAAGCCAACAATTTTTGTAGTGGAGTCAAATGAAATATCACTTTCATCGGTTTCTCCCCATTGATTACTTACAACTAAAACTGAAAGAACTGAGATAATATGACACTTGCAATTTTAATTCTACAACACTTTCAAAGTTTTACTTTTTTGACATCTGTCAGAGTGGTTGCTCTCCTAATTCAGAATGGTAATCTTAGAAAAAAATGAAAATTCTCAGTCTTCCAATATTCTATACCCCTCAATGCCTTTAAGGTTCTCTGCTCAAAGGTGGGAGCCACATAATAATTGAAATTTAATTTTTTAAAAGATTTATTCATTTATTTATACAGTATCCTTCCTGTAGGGTAGAAGAGGGCACCAGATCTTATTATAGGTGGTTGTGAGCCACCATGTGGTTGCTGGGCATTGAACTCAGGACCTCTGGAAGAGCAGTCAGTGCTCTTAACCACTGAGCCATCTCTCCAGCCCAAAATTTAATTTATAATAGAGAGCTAGCAAGTAAAAAGCTTAAGCCATTGGCCAAACTGCTGTAAATGATACCAAACCACAGAGTGGTTATTTAACAAGCAGCTTAGGGCACCTGGTTAGCAGAGAAAAATGGTGCCAGTGGGACAGGCAGGAAGGAGAAAAATCCACACAATTTGTATCACCTTTGTTTCTTCCTCATGTCAGACTTAACTCTATTTGTAGTATGTTAAGAAATTTTCTTGACTTTGAACTCTGACATAGTAATAGACATTAGAATTTGGAAACTGAATTACTTAATTCCATCTCAGTGTGCACAGTAATGTGCTTAAATATAGAGAATACAAAGCATCAAGATAATCTCCCTCCAGCTCTGTCTATTGAACCTTTCTCACTCTCTTTCAACCCACACCCACATACACACACACACACACACACACACACGTACACATTTCTTCTTCCTTCAAATAAAATCACAATGGAAAAATAGGATAAATGATGTAACTATTTGGTAATTACTGTTATTTGCATACCAAATCAAAGCCCAGCTATAACATACACAACAAATGTCAAATTATTGTCTTGATAACTTTGTCTAAACTTATTTAACTATTTAGATTTTGGTTTACTGTGACAAAAACAAAAAAATTAAATTAAGAGAGGAAAAGTTTATTTCACTTAACAGTTTAAGAGGGATTTTAGTTTGCTATGGTGACAAAAGTGACCCAGTTGAAACATAAGCTGAGTTTATCTCATAAGGCAGCAGACAGGAGATAGGAAAGGCAATTTGATACTTGGGATGTGTATAACCATTAAAGGCTCATCTTTAATTACTTACAGGTTTAGTGAGTTCCAACACTTAATGCTACATTGCCTTCAACATAGCAACACAGGCTGGGGATGAGCAGCAAAAACAAACCTATAGTGGGCTTTTCAAATTCAAGCCATAATATCTATTGCTGCTTTTATAGAAGATTTTGCATCTTGATAAATTCCACTATTGTGCTAGTCTTATCATCTCCAAGCAACAAATAGGTAGAAGGATATAAGGATATTCTTATATAGTAAATATAAAGATATCAGCTTGAGGTTCATATGTAGATTTATTTACACGTATTCTTGAATTTATTGAAATTGAGTCCTTTATTTTACTTAATAGAGTCTTAAGGAAATATTACTATATAAGTACATATAGGATCTCAAATTTTATTCCATGAAAATATACCACATTGAATATACAATAAAATAAAGTACAATATAATTGTCTCATCATACTGTAAATATTGCATGCTGCTTACTATTATCTAGATTCCCAGTCTAGTGTCAAGAGTCTTTTATGTTCCAACTGACTTAACCCTGGCATGAGAACATTGTAACCAGCTAACTGAAATAAAATAATTTATATTTTTGTACTCTGTGTATGAATAATAATTGATTATCACTGTATATTGTTTTAAAATAACATTATACATATATTTAATTGTGGATTTGTCATTTATCTGGTCTGATACTTTGTTAGTCTGGTTTTTGTCACTGTGACAAAAATACCTAGGATATTCAAATAAAAAAAGAATAAATTTTTATTTCATTTCACACATGTAGATGTTAAAGTCTATGCTCAGTTGGCCTGTTGGTTTTGCGCTCATCATGATTGGAGTACACAGTAGTTAGCTCATAAAAGCCAGCAGGATATAAAGGGAAAGAAGAGCTAGGTTCTCATAAATTTCTTGGAAGACATTCCTCTGAAGACCCAAACCTGACCAACTATGCCTTACTTTTTAAACATTCCATTATCTTCCCATACTATTACCCTAGGGCTCAACTACTTAACCTATGAACACTCTTGAGGGTCAGCCAAGATTCAAGCTATAGAAGACAGTAAATATAGTATGTTTTTTCTTTATTCTGATCAAAAGCACATCATAATACATGTTTTTTTTCCCTCTCTCTCTTTTCATCCTAGATACTGAATTTGTCAGTATCAGGAATGTCATTTCTTTATTTGAATTAAGATAAATGTTAAAATGGCATCTACTAACTGCTGTATTCAGTAGTACATATGTACATACCTATATGTATAAACTCACAAAAAGTTCTCCTTTATTTCTTACTGAAGAATTTTTTTTCATTTCTTAATCTTAAAATAGTTTTTGAGAAATTGTTTTTTTTTAATGTTACTAAGAGTTATTCTTTCGGTTGCTTTGATCTGGACCTCGAGTACTTTAATAGCTTAGTGGTTCAGAAAAAAAAATCATAATTATTCTGCCATAATCTTTCACATTTAAAAAATTCTTTGCTCATTTAATTTTCCAGTTCAATCACAGTTTCTGCTCTCTCCTTCTATTTCTCCCAGTTCCTCCCCAAAGCCTTCCCCTCCCCCATCCATTCTTCTTCCTTTCTCTTCAGAAATATGCAGGACTCCCATAAATTTCAGCCAGCCATGGTATATCAAGTTGATGTAAGACTGGCGGTCACCTCCTCTCCTACTGAGGCTGGACAAGGCAATACTGGAGGAGGAAAGGGTCATAAAAACATGGAACAGAGTCAAAGTCAGCACCTTGTTCCCACTGGTAGATGACCTACAAAATTATCAAACTACACAACTTATATAATTTAATTTATCTGCAAAAGGCATAGGTCGGTCTAATACATACCCTCTGTTGTTTCTGTCCCTGTGATCCCCTATGAGCCCAGGTTAGTTGATTATGTGATTTTCCTTTAGTGTTCTAAGTGCCCCTGGCTCTTAAAATCCTTCCTCCCTTCTTTTCCAAATGATATCCAAGGTTTGCCTAAGGTTGTGCTGTGTGGGTCTTTACACATATTTCCAGCATTTGCAGAATGAAGCCTCTCTAAGAGCAATTGGGCTATGGAAAAATCTATGAGTATAGCAGATTATTATTAGGAATCATTTCATTGACTACTTTTCCTTAGTAATATTTGGTTCTATTCTAGGACTTTGGTCTATCTAGTCTGCGGATCCTGGCTCTCCAGGCAATGTCATGGGTGGTCACCCAATCGTGGTGTGATTCTCAGGCTGAACCAGTCATTTGTTGACCACTCCCATAATTTTTGTGCCACCCTTACTTCAGCATATTTTGGAGGCAGAGAAAATTGTAGGTCAAAGATTATGTGGCAGGGCTGGAATCCGAATCCCTCCTCTGGATGTCTTCCCTAGTTATAGGAAATGGCCAGTTCAGGCTCTGTATCTCCCACTACTAGGAGTCTTAGCTAGAATCACCCTTATAGATTCCTGGGAGTTTCCAATGCACTAGGTTTCTAGCTCATCCCAGAGATGTCCCTGATTCTAGTTGTCTTTCCCACCACTCTCTCCCTCCAACCTGTTCCCATTCCTGCCCCCATCAAGAACCATCCCTTCATCAACCTGTGATGTCTATTTTATTTCCACTTCATATTGAAACTGATGTGTTCCCCCTTCAATCCTGCTCCTTACTTAGCTTCTTGGGATTTGTGGATTATACAGTATGGCTATCCTTTAGTTTACAGTTAATAGGCACATATAAGTGAATACATATCATGGTTTTCTTTCTAGGACCAGGTTACCTCACTCAGAATGATCCTTTTCATTGATTGGATTGCAAATTTCATGATGTTATTATTTTTAACAGATGAGCAATACTCCATTGCATAAATGTCTTCATTACGCATTTTTAAGCCTGATGAACATCTAGGTTGTGATTTCTGGCTATTATGAATAAAGCTTCTATGAATATAGTTAAGCATCTGTCCTTGTGGTATGGTGGAGTATCCTTTGGATATATTCCTAGGAGTGATGTAGCTGGGTCATAAGATAGGTTGTTTCTCTATTTTCTTAGAAATTGATGTATTTTGTTTTGAAAGTGGCTGTACAAGGGTGGGCTTTAAAGCAGGCAGTGGGTGGGGTCTTACCTGGGGTACCTGCCTAGTCTCTGTTAAAGCTGCCAGTGTATGGAGCCCATGTAACAGGTGTTTATTTTAGCCATCTTTCCTGCCCTCCAGTAAAACAGAAGTCTTTTGCCAATATTTTAAGCCAAAGTACCAATTTTTTCACATTTTTAATTTTTCATTGGAAAATGATTTGCCATTGTATTTATCAATCTATCAATCATATTTTAAATTCAATCTTCTAATTATGATTTATTGAACATATGTTTTAATATTGTAAATATCTATATTTTAGAAAATATTTGTCAACATATTAAGTTTAAATTTCATCCCTCTCATACTTTCTTGCAATAAGTACAGTGATGAAATTTACTGATACCCAATCAAGCTATGCAGTTGATAAAATAATAATGTTTGTTAATCACAAAAATGGTCATAAGGAATATATAATCAACAAACAAAATAAAATAGATCACATAATGATAGTGGAAGAGTACAGTGACTTAAAGGAGATTTACTTTCTGGAAACACTGTTTCAGGATGAGATAACATAAATTTTATGTTTGGATGAGTAGATTTTTAATAAAACAGGGAATTCCCCATAGATAGATAACAGGAGTGATTAAAATAAAACTTTATTTTTCATGAATTATTTATTATGTTGATAAGCTCAAATAGTACTCTCCTCTAAAGGCAACTAGACTACTATATTTTATATACATTATATACATCAGCATAGATTCTTTTTTCCAGAGTGGACTTACTGGTTCTTAATTTATCTTTGCCTCAGAAGGAAAGCTTTTTGGAAATAGATTATTCTAGTTATATAGCTGATAATAAAACAAAGGCAATAAAATAAATGTTTCACAGATTTGCTTACTAGCAAACAATTACTAGAGTGAGGATAAATGTAACATGAGCATAAACTTAAAGTTACTAACATTGAATTTCACTAATCCCTTATTGTATGTTAAAAATAGACAGTATTGTATCTGAAGGGGGAGTAAGTTACAATCAACAATCCAGTAGTTAAGTGGGCAGGTGTCAAGTTACGGAACAATCAAATTATCATGATGTTCTTTTATATGCTATGTAAAATAAACTATGTAAAGTTATATATAGCAAAGAAATATGGTAAACATTTATATTATTCTTAATTAGAATAGTATAAATGTCAGCCTTTCCTGGGGAAATAGTTGTAACTGATGGCAGCTGAAGTATCAAAATGAGGTTTCTTAAGTGATATTCCTCTTGACATACTGCCCATTCATCAATGATTAGCCCTGTACTAGTGCATATAAATGAACTCAACTTGTTTAAAAATGTTGACATGAAGTTGAGAGAAAAAGTGGTAGATTGATGTGAGGTTCCCCTCTGTATGCTATGAATATATTTTATTATTATTGGTTAATAAAGAAGATACATTGGCCTATGGCAGAACAGAATATAGCTAGGTCAGAAATCCAAGCAGACATAGAGGAAGAAATGACAGAGTGAGGGATATGCTATCTAGCCACCTAAGAAGGAAGAGGTGACAAAACACCAGCCTTTTGGTAAATATAAAATAATAGAAATGGATTAATTTAAGATGCAAGAACTTGCTAGGAATATGCCTAAGCCATTGGCCAAACAATATTGTAGTTAATATAGTTTTGTGTGATTATTTGGGTCTGCTAGTCTTGAAAATAAATGAACAGTCTCTGTTTACAGTATTAGGTATGGAAGAAGCTGGAGGGGAAATAGTAGGAATATATTTGATCAAAACATATACATGTATGAAAATTTCAAAAAATAAATAAAAGTATAAGAGCATAACAAACTACTCACTGAAACTAAAAGAAAATTATCAGCACTTTTAAATTTCTGTGAAATGTTGTGTAACATCCTTAGGCTTAATTATCTAAAAGAAATATATTCATATATATTGAAAATCTAACAGTCAGAGAGGTAGATAGTTGAAGAAAATTTAAGAATAGAGAGATCAAATAACTTCTCCAAGACCATAAAGGAGTAAGTAGTGGGATTCAAACTCATCACCTATAGACACCAATATCTAGGAGCCTGCATATTCCAAAACTTGCCTGTAGGAAAATAAACATAAATTTTACTTTGAAAGAATGGTTTAGCATCAGTTTTTCATAGTTTAGGATTCATTTCCTTATTCTATGCAAAATTACCCCACAAAACATGCACTCACTCACACATATACAGGTACAGAAATACACACATAGAAGCACATAACAACTTTCCATTAGTGATGTTTATTTGACTATTTAATGCTTTTGTAGATTCACTTGCTAAATAGAAAGGGGTTTTTGCATTTGCATACAACTGTACTATTTGATGCCGGATGATTCAACTGTCTTATTTCAAAAGAAGTAGGGCTGCACTGCAAAATTCTACTATAGCTTTTAAAAATAGGTAATTAATGTTTTCTTGAAAAGTTCTTATTAAAAATATCTCTCTCTGTCACACACACATACATACACACATGCACACACACTCTCTCTCTCTTTTACACACAAGAGTTAATGTTCTAATAAACTGGGCATTAACTGATTTAATGAGCAGTATCATGTACGTTATTGCTATTAAAAACCATACTTAACTGTTTAGAAAAATCAATAACTTATTAACAAAGGTTACTGTTTCTGGAAGAGTTCCATGACAAACTTACTTTCTTATAGAATCTTAGTGGTTTTTTCCATGTCTCCTGAAAGGCAGAAGATAGCCTGGTGTCCTACAACTAGGAATTTATTTATTTGGAAAGCTATCTCAAACACATACTAATAAACCATTGAGCAATATCTCAAATTCCATAAATAAAGCTACTTACTTATTTATCTACAAACTGGTAAGAAGGCAAGGAAAAGTGGGTGCTAAAATCTAGGACAATTATTTTCTTTTTATGTCTCTTTATACAAATATTTTTATTGATTTAGGATAAGTAGATGAAAAACATAATAGACTCAAGCTCTGTGAATTTTCTATAAGTGTGGCCTTGCTGTCAACGACAGTCAGGAATAGTGGCAATATGGTGACAGTGATCTTGGTGCCTTGGAGATTTACTTAGTGTTACTCTTTTGAAACAACATTGAACTAGTCAGTTAGAGGAACACAGAGTACAGATTCACAAATGATTGAGGCTTCAGGTATCCCAGGCAAAATCATTGATGCTGGCTGTTTACTTCTCTATATAAATTTCTAGAGGTTAAAGTAAGTTGGAAATTATCTGGAAATAATTTTTGAAACAACAACAATAATAAAAAGAAAATATATCATTCTTAATAATGGTTTTTCAATTTCATAGCTTTTTTCTAATAGTGTATAACTTTAAAAAAGATGGTACAATTTTTAGTGTAAAATATTGTGTCAATAAACAATAAATCAGTGTTCCTCTTTTGAGTTTACAAGGAAATTATTAGACAATTTTGGGGAAATTGGAAGTGTTTCTCAATCTAAATCTTTTTGTACATAAAATAATGAAATCAGATGACAACTTACTTGATTCTACTCTAGCATAACACGATTTCAGAGTGGCAACTGTACAACTTCTCTGCGGAAATTATGACAATAAAAAAATTCATGATTAATTTCATCATCACAAAATTCTCACAAGGGAGATATTTTTTCTCATTTCACTGAGAAAACAAAAGTTGGAGGAAGTAGATACATTTAATAAGTAGGTTAGTTGCTCCTCCACATTCTAATAACAACTTTATTCTCATTATTTAACCAAAAGATTGTTAATGAATGAGGTTACTTTTTAATCATCAAAGCTATGCTTCTAGAATCTGAATTTGAACTACTAGACAACTAGAAAATCTTTATAAATGTTTGAAATATGGAGTACCAGTTGATTAAAAACCATTCCCTTATGATCCTAGACCTTCTCCTTTCTGCCATGTAATCTACCTGGCAACTAGAAATGAATGCATGACAATGCTTTCTAGGGCCTTCTTTAGTATTAGGAACCATCTCTGATTAGTGTAATTCAACATTGTAGTACTGACATGGACTACATTATACAGTAATACTTGTGGTACTATTTTAGATGCCCTGAACCCTAATTTTCCTTTTTGGTCTCAGACAAAATTAGCAATTATTTGACTTCTGTCATATGAAGGCATTTTTTATCTTTCTTGTCTGATGGCAAAAAATGACTTAAAATATTTTCAAAAGATTAATTTGGTAAAAGATTTTCAATTCTACTACTCAATATTTTCATCTTTTTTTGTCATCTGCTGCTTTGCCTCTGAATGAGGGCTTGATTTCTGGCAATCCTTGTTTTTTTCTGACCTCCTGGTGGGAAATTATCTTTCTTGTTGTCAGGTGTTTTACTTGGCCTTATCTCCCATTTTTCCCTGAAATTCTCTGCTTTTTTGATATTCAAATTTTTTTCTCATTCAACATTGCTTTATTGAAAATAATTGGAAACCATAATGCTAAGGACAGTGGGGAAGTAATATTCACCTTGTGTTTCTACCCAAGCAAGGAAAAGACAAATCACAGCAGAACAGTGTTACTACTCTAAACCAATGCCACTCAATGGTTCAGTCAAGCAGATATTTCACAAAGCAGATATGTTACCAATGCCTATGTAAGGTGGACAATCAGAAGATGGATTCCTTCCAGTAACAGGGCACTGTGAAACACTCCTCACCCTTTGCTATTTGGAATTACTTTTGATTTTAACCCCTTCCTTATACCTATGGTCGGTCATACAATAAAATTACTGGGATGGATTCCCCTCAATTTTCAGATGTCTTTTGATGTACTACAGCAGGTACTGTTGAGAGAACATGTGCATCCAGTTCTCTGTGTCAATCTTTCTTCTTCAAATATGAACAACCAGTGAAGCAATCTTCTTTCTCAAGTACATCCAAAAATGCTTGAATCCAGGTTTTGTGTCTCTAATGAGTCTTTTGAGTCCAGGCTTTCATTTATCAGAGCCAGGAAGTGATCCCTCCTCCTCATTTATTGCCAACATGAACATAGTGTGGTCCCCATGTTATAGACACAGAAGTCCTGACAATCTAGACATCTCTTACTCACAAAGTATACCTCTTTCGCCTGTCTTATAACCTTCAGAGTTTCCATGAGCTCACTGCAGTGTTGGCTAAACCTGACTGGCTGGAGGTCTCCAATGTCATCATAGACTTCATCAGGGGCGGGGTATAGCTCCCGGGTATTCAAATTTTTAAATCTATTCTTTCTAATAATTTGATATAATTTATTCTGTGACTCAAAATTCTGGTCATCATTAGAATTATCTCCCTCCCTGGTGCATATGGTTGGTTTGAGACACTCAGTTTCCATTCTGACCAATGATGTAGGCTCATGAAAAGCTTTGTAATATTAGAAATGCATCCATACCTTAAAAATAAAAGGATTTTTCTTTATTGCTCATTTTAACTAAATTATTATCAATGTGTTATTACATTTTAATTATTTGTATGGCTGTTTTCAGCAGAAGACTCTTTTATTCAAAAGAGGTATATGTTTTCTGATACATTGAGAAACTCATGCTGGAAATGAGGTAGAACATAATTAGGAAATGTGAAACTATTTGAATGATGAACTCAATAAATGGACCGAGTACCTAATATCTGCCTTTTACTAGATGAATTATAAAATGCTACAAATAGTTTTTATTTTTTCTGTAACAGTTCTCAAGTATTCCAGACTTCTGCCTCCTGAGTGCTTGGATTACAGGCACATGCCACCATACCAGGACTAACAATTTTTAAAGTAGATAAACCAAGAACAAACAGATCACTCCAAAAGAGCAGGCAATAATATGGCAAAAAAAGTTGTATACCAAATAGAACCATGCATGGTTAGAAGTGTAGTAGACAAATTTCTCTAACTAGATGACTAGATAAATGGTATGGGGTGACTCAGAATGGATGAGAGGCAAGAGTACCATTCCTCTAATTAGACTGTCAGTAACCTCATGGAATTGCTTTATAAATAACATACACATCATCCGCACAGACCTCTTCACAGATGACTTCATTCTAAATTGAGCTGTCTCACTCCAAGTAAGTTTAATTTGCCTTCAGAAAGATTTCAACACACAGGTAGTGGCAGACGGTTTGCATTTACTTTTCTTACTGCCATATCAGAGGTTTGTGTGCAGACAACTTTATATAAAAATTTCATTTAATATTTCTAAACTTGTGTTTTAAGTCTAATGTTAAACATTGTATAGATGATCTTATTCATACCACAAGAGAAGATATTTAAATGACCTTAAATACAATATAGATGTAAACAACCGACCAAGCTTATTACAAACACCAATTTTGATTGTTTTCAAGAATATTTTAAGAAAAATTTAAGACATTAGTAACAACAAGCCTTCAAATTTGTTTGTGTGAGTGTTTTCAAGGGCATTCAGGTCAGGAGAGGTATCACATAATATGTTGTTTAATCTAGTGATGGATGAAACACTTGAATAGAATTTAAGTGGTATTGGAACAATGGAAGTTCAGGCCTTCTTATAGTAAGTACAATTCTGTGGTGTTCTTTAGGGAGGGGCTCTGTTTTGTCTTTTTAAAATTTTCTTTGTATTCTGTTCTGCTTTCAGTCTATCATGATGTGAGCTTCCGTTTCCTCTGTTTCATGAATCTCAACCTATGAGCTGTTCTACACTAACATGCTCTTCCTACCATGACAGATGAGAAGCAATTAAAATATGAGCTAAACCTTCTTTCCCTCTCCTACAATTATTTTTGTCTTTAAGCACACTGATGCAAAAGTAATTAATGGAGTCTTGAAAATAGAAAGTAACCATGTAGTACAACCATTTCTGGGTTGAAGGGACATTGATTCCAAACCATGAACATTTGTGTTGACAAACAGTTTTTTCTAGAATATTAATATTTGAGGTGTTATTATCCCATATTGTTATGACTTTTTGCAGTATGCTAGCTCCTTGATATGTTGTGGTACCTTAAATAGTATGCTTTGTAACCAAACTCAGTATCTAGGCAATGGTGATGTAGTTGAAAGTAGTCATTTGATGAACAAAAGGAATCTTAAGAGTGATTGTTCTCAACCTTCCTAATGCTTCAACCTCTTAATATAATTTCTCATGTCGTGGCAACCCTCAAACATAAAATTATTTTCATTGCTACTTCACAGCTGTAATTTTAACATTGTTATGAATCATAAGCAACTTCTGTTAAAGGGTTGTTTAAACTCTTCTGTTAAAGGGGCCCTCCCTACTCTATTCTAATAACTTCTCATAAATATGCCTACATTTTTCTATTTTACCAAACACACACATACACACACACATGAACACCTTTTTTTGAGAGGCCTTTAAAAGTAAAGATGTATGCTTCCTCATAGTACTATGTTTTTTCTTTACTTTGCCCTTTAAGAATTTTGGGTCAAACTTTAAATTACTCTTATGCAATGCTTGAGTATCATGTCTCTCTGAAAAGTACAAATTAATAAGTATTGTATGAAGGAAAGAGCAGAATGACTTAGTGAACTGTAGAACTGATTCCTCCCATTTTACAAGGTCTCAATAACCTTATTTTTATTAGATATAAATGCATTTAGCCATCAAATGTACTATTATAAATTAGCTACTTTAATATCAAGTGAACACAGTTTTCCAGGATTATTTTTGTAGATCCCTAAATTTGTGTGATTTTCTAGGGAGTATATACCACTTATCTTTTAACAAAGACACAACTTTCAGTTATTTTCCATTACAGATATTGTGAATGAGACAGATAACACAAACTAAATGTTACATAAATTATAATGAATTATTTTACAGAAAATTTTTGAAAAATGCGGGTTACTTCAACATTCAGTTCAGTTTTAAAACATATTTTAAGTAGAAGCAGTTACATGTCTTCAAAGACTCAGATTTATGCTGTATTTGTTATAGATAATGGTTTTATTGAGTGGTGCGGGACAATTCTGTCAATCATGTTTTAAATAAATGCTGATTGGCCAGGCAGGAAGTATAGGCAGGAAAACCAGACAAGAAGTAGGTGTGGCGCAAGGAGAACAGGAGAAATTGGGAAGCAAGAAGCTTCCCTGGCATTCCTGAGCAGACCACCAAGGAGGCAACAATGTAAGCTGCCCAGCTGAGAAAAGGTACCAAGAAATGTGGCTAACATAGATGGATTCATATAAGTTACGGGAGCTGGTAGGAAGACTGAGCTAATGGGCCAATCAGTGTATAACCTAAT
>JAQHUG010000359.1:573683-586112 GCA_028555095.1 Dicrostonyx torquatus
CATAAGCTTCCAGAGCGGAGACCCAGAGGCGGGGAAACCCTTCCCTTAAATAGAGGCTTCTCCTCGCCTAGGACGTGTCAGCCCCTGGTTGGCTGCAACCCATCGCACGAGATGATGCCACGGGATAGGCGGGATGGGACGAGGTGGAAAAACCCTTCACATATGCGCAATGCACCTGTTTATTACTAGGGAACACAGGATCTGCATGCCATCTGTAATGGCGAATAGCGGGCGTGGCTCCCCACAGCAAGTTATGAGGGCAACAGTCATTTCACATGCAGAAGACTGTTTCAAAACATCTCTCCACATCTTCAGGCTCCTATATACTTTCCACTCTCTCTCTCATCGTGCATCCTGAGTCTTGGTGATGTTGATATAAATGTCTCATGTATCAACACATATTTGAAGTCATTTATTCTTGGCAATTTGACCATTATTTTTAGGAAACTACTTCTCATTGGAAAAAGAAGGAAGTCATAGCTATCATGCCACTATTGCATCAGTAGCAATTCTTTGCTGAGAGGTCCTTTGTGTAGCATGCAGGGTTACCAGCTGAGTAAGACTGTTTATAGCAATTTCCCTTTGGCAGCTTACATTGCACCCTCTACCACCATAAAAGCTATCCAGCAGGGAGAAAACTTCTGGTTTTATTTCACAATGTCCTTCAGCCAAAGTATGTGACATTCAGCAATAAATTTTTACCATCTAGTTCTAGTAGACAAAAAGCAGTGCCAATAGGCTCTATTGTATTGGAGGTCTAAACAGCCTCTCTGTTGAACTTCTTAGGAAAGTTGCTTATCCCTCACACTGGAATTTTCTTATAACATCTTTATGGCTTCTGGGAGCAGCTTTATCTACCCACACAATATAATTCCTTTCAGATTCCCTTTTTTAATTTTAATTTTTACTTTAAAAAAATTATTTTTAGCTACCTTATAAAATAGCAGATTTCCTTATGCCTTTTTCATATGAATTTAGTTTTAGTTGAAGCTCCTCCAACACCTTCTATCCCCCATCTCTCTATACCCTTTATGACTGCTTAAAACTTTCTGCCTTCTACATTTTCACTTCCACTTTGACACTACATATATTCTACTATCTGCTCCATCATTCTTTAAACACATCTTTTCACCTCATGTACTCTTGAATTTTCCTGGCCAAAATATACAGTCATTGTTATATAAATACACATGCATAATGAGTATAATTTAGAATCCACATATGAGAAAGAACATGTGGTGTTTGCCTTACAGAGTTTGGGATAATGTAGGTAATGTAGTGTTTTCAAGTTACATATATCTTCCTGAGAATTTCAATTTTTTTCATTTTTAATGCTTAATGAATTTCTACTATTCGTGTGTGCCACATCTGATAAAAACCTATTGGACATATGTACCACATTTCTTTATCTACCCATTACTTGAAGGACATTGAGACTGATTTCATTTTGTTGTGATGATGAATGTAACAGTAATAAATAGGAATGTGTAGTATCTATGTTGCACAGTGTAGTTATCTTTGAGTATAATCCCAGGAGCAGTATATTTGAGTCTTATGATAGTTCTATTTTTGTTGTTGGAGTTTCTGTCCTGCACAGTTCCCACAACGGTTAAATCCCATAGAAATTACACAGAGGTCTACATTAACTAGAAACTGATTGGTCCATTAGCTCAGGCTCCTTATTAACTCTTATAACATATATTAGCCCATTATTCTTGTTTATGTTAGCCACATGGCTCAGTACCTTTTTCAGCAGGGCATTTACATCTTCCTTCTTCTGTGTCTGGGGAGGACTGGGGAGGAATGGACTTCCTTCTACCTAGAACTCTCCTGTTCTCATTGACCTGTCTCTACGTCCTGTCTGGTTGTCCCACCTATACTTCCTGCCTGACTACTGGCCAATCAGTGTCTATTTAAAAACATAACTGGCAGAATATAGACAATTGCCCTGCACCATTACCTTTTTAACGAACCGATACACTGATTATTTCCATACTGCCCATGCAAATTTACAATCTCATCAACACTGAATAATGGTTTCTCTTTTCCAACATCTTTATTAATGTTTGCTGTCATGTATTTTCTTGATGATATCCATTCTGACTTGAGTAAGATGACATTTTATTTGGATTTTAATTTTCTTTTTTTAAGATTTAAAAGCTACTTTTAAATTACATTTTGAAAAGTGCCACACATTTTGCTTGGACTATATCATTCCTTTAACAGCTACTCATAGATTGACCTAACCTAATTCCATACCCATCTAACTCCTTTCCCTTAAACTTAAACCAATAAATCCAATTAATGCTTCTCTTTTACTCTTCAATGTGTGACTCTGAACTGGAAGATGGTTAACCTTCCAGGGGTCACACCTTAAATAAAACTTAACTTTCCTTCTCCTTGCAACTAGCTGCAGAGGTCGCCATTAGCTTCTTTTCAGGGTTGGGATTTGTGTTACTCCCCTAAAAATTCTCTATTTGAGCTTGTGCAGGTCTTTGTGCATGCTGTCCCAACCACTTTTTGCCTACTGCCCTCTTTTGTTTGGAAAACAGATATTTCTCATAGTCACCTACCATATGTGGGTCATAATTTTTCATCCCCTCCTCTGCAGTGATATCTGAGTTTTGGGAGGAAAATATGTGATATAAATGGTTCATTTAGTACTGAGCATTTCACAACATACCCCAGTCAGAATGGCTAAGAAAATTGACAACAAATGTTTGCATGGATGTGCAAAAATTAGAATGCTTATTCACAGTTCATGGAAGTGCACTATGGAAATCAGTGTGGAGGAACCTCAGTAATGTTAAAATAGATCTAACAAATGATACAGATACACAATTATTGGACATCTACCCAGAGCATTATATAGAGATACTTTCTCATTCATGTCCATTGCTGCTTTCTTCACAATAGCCATGAAACAGAAAGTGCCTAGATATCAATTAACTGGGGAATGGAAAATGAAAATGTGGTATGTTCACACAATGGGATATATCTTGCTGCTAAGAAAAATATAATTTTGAAAATTTCAGGTAAATGGAAGTAACTGGGAATATTTTTTCAGAGTGGGGTTTCCCAGAACAAATATCACATGTTTTTCTCCTTTGTAGATGTTAGCGTTGAACTTTCATGTGTGTGTCTCTCTTAAGAATACCCACAGATCTTTAAAAAAAAACAGCAACTTTAATTTTTGATGTCGAACAATATTGAATACTTTTTAAAGTGTTTATCCTCCATTCAATTTTACTTTTGTGCACTCTCTGTCCTTCTCCTAAGCACATAATTTTTGAACTCTTTGTTTAGTTTCTTGAGTTCTTTGTACAGTCTATGTAATAACCCTCTTGTAGACATATAGTTGGCACATATTTTATCACTTGATTAGCTCCTTCCTTAGCTGTATAGGTTCTGAATTTCATGTGGTCCAAATTGTCAGTTATTGGTTTTTTTTTCCTGAGCAATGTATTCCTTTTCAAAATCCTTTATTCATGCCTGTATAATGAGGAATTCTATCTAATTTTCCCTTATTAGCTTCAGGACATACATTAAGGTCTACTTTCCATTCATTATCAATATTTGTGCAGTTTAGAGATAAGTATATATTTTCTTCTACATATATGTATACTGTTTTTCCAATATCAGTTAAAGAAAATGTTTTTGCTCCAATGATTATTTTTGGCTTTTTATAAAAGCTTTTGTGCTTTGTAACTGTGTAGAGTTACATATAAATCTTTACCCTATTCCTTTGATGTGTGTATTTTTTTGTGCCTGTACCATGCTGTTTGTGACTATTATTTTGTGATTTGTTTTAAAGTCAGCTATCTGCTATTAAGCCTTTCTTCTTTGTTGTCACTGCTTAAAATTTTTTGGTTATCTGATATCTTTTATGCTTAAAAAAGAAAATTGACTGTCTTATTTCTGTTTAATTATAAAATGACATTGGGAATTCAATGAGATGCATTGAATCTCTGGATTCTTTTGGTAAAATAACTTTTTTCAATATTAGAATCAATATATTTTTAAAATTATTGGCACTTATGTATTTTTTCTGACTCCTAATTAGTGACTATACATGTCTTCTAAAACACAGACAAAAGATAGTGAAAAAATGAAATAGGAATTGAATTTCTACAATTTCATAGGTTTTATTTACTTTTGATTTTTTGTATTGGATCTAACAGAGCTGCTTCAGCATTGCAATGGATGATTTTCTCTCCCAACTTTGTGTGACCTATTACTCTGATTTTCATATAAATATTAGTAGCTGATCATTTTATTGACATGCCCAAGTCTCTAAAATTCCAACTTGAATGAATGCACAAAGGAACAATTAGTCTTAATTTCCATTAGATTTAAATATACATATGTTGATAAATACAATTGAGAGTAAAATATTGAGTGTGGATGAATGTTACATATAAATTCCAGGTTTTAGGATCAGTGTTCTTTTATTTCATTCAATTTATTCTGAAATATACATTTTGTTTAAGTTCTTCTAATAACTAAGTCTTAAAATGTTCTCTACCATTGAGTCTGTATTTTAAAATATTATCAGTTGCTATTAAGATTATCTTATGTGTAAATTCTCTCCAAAACCCCGCACCAAAAAACCTTCTTGGTGCAGTAGAACAAGTATTTAATCAATAGTTAGAATTGGAAACATGATATCTATTTTCAAGATGTTCTCCCAAAGAACAACATAGTGTGAGGAGTAGACAGGTGCCAAACTGAAAGGCCACAAAGTATCCCAATTATGTAGTATACTGATGAATTTGAAGAAGCTGTATAGCATGGCTTGGACAAAGGCTGTAAAACAAGACATTACATGAAGTTGCCTTAAATAAGGGTTTGGCAAGACAGTCCTTGGGTATTTGTCACACATAGGACACTGCATGAATGTTGAAATCCTGACTGGAGACCTTATGCCAGAGGAAGATGGGGTGTTCCAGAGTGCTCACATAAATGAAGAACTAGTAAGTGAAACAAAGGTCTTAGAGATGTGGGTAATTTCCATGCAACTTCTTAGTGATCACAGTGCATTGGGCTGTTACGATATTCTTTAGCTCTGTTTTGTCAGGAAAATGAGCAGTGGCCAAGAGTTCTGAGCACATGTGGATGCTCCTGTTTCCAAGTATAGTACACAAGGAAGAAAGAAAACAACTGCAATGGGGAGCCGGGGTGTTTAATATAGTTTAGAGTCTCCAGAAAAATTAATGATTCTTCAGGCCTGAACGTTGTGTGAGAGGGAGAGACAAAAGTAAGAAAGGATCATCAGGATGAATCTCTACCAGAAATTATTTGCATCAAGCCCATCACGGTGAATGGCTATTTTTTGAGACAGAACGTAACAATAATGTCTTCTTGACGCCAAGAGAAAGGTAGAGAAGCCAAACTGACCCCAGATTCTGAGTCAGTTATCTGTTAGTAGTTCTTATTCCTTTTAATTCTCTGGAGTCTGCTCCACTAGAATGCCTTCATGATGTGTTCCTTCCCTGACATCTCAGGAAAGTCTCAGAATAAGTAAGTGAGGGATCATGTGTGTGTGACTATGTGTGTGTTCTCTTCTGCACTTCAGTTTCAATGTCATAGCTTGAAGTTAACATGAAATGGCCACAAAGGAATGCAAAATGGAACAATTGTTTGAAGGAATAAAGAAGATGTGAGAATTTAGTGTCTATAAATATATGGATTTTTTTCAGGTGATGTTTTGCATATAAACACTATTGGGTGCCCATGTGTGACAGATCAAAAATATTATAAATTAAATGTTTATTTGAATTAAATCCCTATATCAAAATGAATAGTAACTGGGAGCTGCAGAGAAGGCCTAAAAATTTAAGCCACCTGTTGTGATTCCATAAGAACCAAGATTGGTATCTAGTACCTATATCAGGTGGATAACAACAATAGTAACTCCAGCTCCAGGTAATATAATGCTTCTGGATTCTTTTGGAATATTCTGGCGCGCATGCACACATGCATGCACACACACACACACACACACACCAATGAAATAAAAATATAAAGAAAATTGAAAATAAGAATTAACTAATTCTTTTAATAAACTCTGTAAGTGTTGGTATTCTTCTTGATACATTCCTGTCATGGTCTGATGAATGACAGAGCAGCAATAGTACTTTTTGTTCTGTTTTTCTATTTTACTTATGATTCTTTAATTCAACAGTTAACCTAATTTTAAATATATTTTCTTATTCAATTTATTTAAAATGTAATTCTTAAAGTAACTTATTTACTAAGCAAATTTTAAAAGTTTAAATTTATTGTCTGGATTTATAAGCCCCTGACTCTTCACTAAGTTTTTGATTTATAAACAACAGTACAAGTACCAGCTGATAGATGTAAAGTCTTCTGCTGAATTACAACTGTAAGTCCTGTTGTAAATCATTGTCTAGGTTAAAAATATTCCCGTTAGTTATTGTTTGGTTGTTGGCTTTGAAAACACCTTCTTCCTTTACTCTTAAGCTATGATTTATTTTGTAAAGATATGACACATTCTGATAATTTGTTAGTGCCAAGTACTGATTCATTAGGTCACTGAAATAAATTTTAGCATAAATATTAAAGGCTTTGAATTATATACATGAGAATTTTGAATGCTCTATTGGTGAAAATCAGTTCCGGAAGCAAGAAGTGAATGCTATATCCAATAGCCTTCTAAACAAAACTTGTGGTGCTTGTAGTCACAGAACTTATTGTATATTTCCAACAAGTTTGTTCCTTAAACTTTACCTTTTATACTTCTAGAACTGTTGTTTGGATCTAAGCAGACACACAATGTATAGGAATTCTTTGTTTCACCTGGACAGATTGACATCATTACTGTATACTAAGACCTTTGTACAACTATGTAGCTAGCATAGTTCTGCTTTTTTTCTGTTTTCTATCTGTGCTATTTGTAAACTTGGGATACATTTGAACTTGAATCCCTGTTTTTAAAACCGACATCATTTGATGAGCAAGCCATTAGTTGCATATTTGTTGATGCTCTTCGTTTGTTTTTCCAGCCTGAGAAACTTGAGAATTATATTTATTAGTTTTCTACTCTTTCTCCAAAGAAAATTGCTCCTACAGTGGATTAGAGTAAAGAAAGCATGGGTGTGTGTGTGTGTGTGTGTTTGTGTGTTTGTGTGTGTGCATACATGAACACATATACATGAGTGTTTGTGCACAGATTAACATTACAAGCTCAGAATAATATTACTCTTGAATGCATTATGCATACAAAGAGGAAATGGAATGATTTTCCTGTGCAGTATATCAAAATTTGATGTATCTACATGATCACATCGTGAACTTCATGTTTGATTTTTGTTCTCTGATAGCTGTTTGTATTATTGCATGGTAGCATTTACTAAAATGAGTTTATCTTACCAAATTTCCAAGAAATGAGAAGTCTAAGGTGGTCAATTAAAGACAAAGATTTTCCTTCTCTTTCTTCTTCTATCTTTATATATATGTATATTCATAATATGTATATATTATGTATATATGTAGTTCATAATATGTATATATTATGAACTACCAAGTGGCACACAGTCTTTTTATATTGCACTATTCACATTGTCCTGAAATTTATAATACTCTAAGATAGTGTTGTAAGAAAAAAACTGGTGTGAGGTTAATTTATTGTATAGTGTAACATGAGGGTCCTGCAATTCACATTAATTCTTGCAGCTAGCTGCATTCTTCATTGACACACAAGCCTAGTGATCCACCACTCTGGGAAGCAGGAAGCTTCCCTGGCATTCCTGTGCAGACCACCAAGGAGGCAGCAATGTAAGCTGCCCAGCCGAGAAAAGGTACTGAGCCATGTGGCTAACATAGATGGGTTAATATAAGTTATCAGAGCTAGTAAGAAGCCTGAGATAATGGACCAATCAATTAATAACCTAATGTAGACTCTCTGTGTGATTTTCTTTGGGGCTTGCTGGCTGTGGGGTACCGGGCAGAACACAAACCCCAACAAGCAGGACCTCTTGTTACAGTATAGCATTTGATATCAGTTACAATTCACATTTTCATAAATTAGTCTCTTTCTTTTATTTTTGAGATTATAATGTAATTGCATTTTCCCTCCATTTCCTTTTCTCCCTACAAACCAAACCTTCTCAAATATCCATACTTGATTTCTTTCAAATTCATTGCCTTCTTTTGTATTGTCATTCCATACATATATTTATGTGTATGTAAATGTACATTTATAACTATATTCTGTTAAATATCTATAATGTTATTGGAATGTATATCTTTTCTGGATGACCACTAAGTATTAGTGTGTTCTTCTCTGGAGAAAACTGTTTATCCCACTAACAATAACGTATTTTAACAATAAGTTTTAAAAAGAAAAAAAATCCACAAAGCAGTCATAGTTGTACACTCATATAAATCCTACATTTCAGAAGGTTAATCACAAAAACTAGGAGCTCTGAACTTCCTTAGGCTACAGAGTGAAATCAAGACCAGCACAAGCAAATCATCTCAATAAAAAGCAAAGAAAAAAGTTGAGGGTGTAAATCACTGGTGAAATACATGCCTAGCATTCCCAATGTTATTAATTCAACACAGTACAACCAATAAATAAGTAATATATCTATATTTATATCTGTACACATATATATAGTAGTCATATGATTTTTGGAAAATCTCCTTGGAGTTCATTATTGAATAAAGTATTAGGAGCAGATTTTGGAACTAAAAAATGTTTTATAATTTTGAGACATGATTTTTATTCTTTGGGCAATTCAAGTTAGCTTACCAAAACTCAAAGTCTAAAATTTCAAATAAGCAATACAAGTTTTTTGACAGGAATTACCTCTAAAGATTCTACTAAGTTTTCCTGTTGAGTTAATTTATGAGTTATCATCACATCCATTTTCCAAGCTTTATGCTTTCTCCATAAATAAATAAATATTTAGTTAGCAAAAATTCATGGAATGTCTATTTTTTTGTGAGGTACTCTTGTAACTATTGCAGAACAGAGTAACAATGAAAACATAGTTCAGCTTCACAGGATTAAAATCCAGAAGAAATGTCAAGGCTTCTAAAATTTTACTAATTTCATGTATATGTAACACAAATCTGAATCAATCCTGTGAGAGAGGAAACGTTACTTAAAAATTCCTTTCAGCATTATAACAAATGCTAGTTATTATTTTCTTTTGACTTCCCTTTCTCTTTTCCTTTCTTTTCTTCTGTTTTCTTTACTTTTGTATTCTTTCCTGAAACTCACTGTGTAGTCTAGACTCGCCTTCAACTTCCTGCAATTTCTCTATCCTCAGTGTTCTAAGTAATGAGTTTAAAAGTGTTAATTGGCATACCTTGTTTAGTACTAGTATTTAAAAAATATAAATCTATGAATAAATCCTCACATGTAAATGTTATTTGTGATGTTTGTTCTACTCACCAAGTATGAACTGTCACAATACTACGCCATGTAACATCAGGTAAATATTTGATAGAATTGATAGTTTACAACACAACCTGATAGAAAAATAGAATCATCAAGGGAGAATATGATTGTTATATATTGTCTCATAAAAACAAATACTTTTAAGTCTGCTCCATTATCATATAAATACTAAACAATCATGGTAAATAATAACATGGCTCACATTAATTTATTATTGCAAATATGAGTTTGGCAGAGTCATTATATTTCAGGCTTTTTGTTTGACTATCAATTTATTTCATAAAATTATCATTTAGGGGCATAGGGAAGTTCAGCAGTACAGCTACTCTAATCGGGCTAGTCACTCTGTGACCCCTGAGGAGGTCTGAAACTGATGTACTCCCCAAGTTAGGAGGTGAGGTCCCAGAGAACAGAGGTTTGCATCAGAGTGGTCTATGCAGGAGAGGCTATGAGTATAGTTACATGATTCCCTCTCCAGAGCTTGGAGCATAAGCATATCATGTAGCTATGTTATTCAGGAGTTGTATCTTGGGTTAAGAGCACTGGTCATTCTGCTATAGGACCCTGATTCATTTCTTATCACCCACAATGTGGCTCACACACTCCTGTGACTTCAGATCCAGGACAATACATGCAAACAAAAACACACATAAGATAAAGATATCTAATCGGATGTAGGAGGGATCGTCTGTATTTCTTTGCTTCCATTGGTTAAATAAAGACTCTGCCTGGCCTGTAAGATAGGACACAGCCCTTAGGTGGGTGAAGTAGAGAGAACAGAGTTCGGGCAAGAAAGGAAGTGTGAGAGCCGCCATGAAGCCGCCAGAGTCAGACATGCTGCATCTTCCCAATAAGCCCACTACCTCGTGGTGACTTACAGACTATTTAAGACTGGGTTGAAATAAGATGCAAAAGCTAGCCAAGCAAAGGCTAGAGATAATGGACCAGGCAGTATTTAAATGAATATAATTGTCATGTGGTTATTTCGGGCATAAGCTAGATGGTGGCTGGGAGCCAGGCACCAGGCTAATGGCCCCACTTCTTGGTGTTGGGACATAGCCGCCCACCCCTGATTACTACACTAAACCTTTACAAACATTAAGAGCTCACAAAAAGTACTGTCTTATTGAACAGGCCCTGGTGTTGAATATCATGAGTAAGCCATATCTATGGACTTTGCAGTGCTTTCTTGTAGCTGAGCTTCCTCCTCTAGCAAAGCTGAAGACTTCTCTTTCTTCCTGATATGACCTGACAAGACAGTCCCTCAAGGTCTTAATGATGTAGGTTTAATAAATTACAGTTTTTGAGAAAATAATTCAGTTCTACACTGTTGCCAGAGCAGTTTTAAGGACCAGATATTTCTACAATGATGGCTCAATTGAAGTAAAAGAAAATAAGATACATATTTCTAAAAAATTTTAAAAAATAGATATATAATTAGGTTTTTCCTTTTGTGCCAGTCTTTTATTTAAGGCTACAGTGATAAGTGGGCCTCTAAAGTTGACATTTCTTTAATAACTGATATCATTTTAGTTTTTACCTATTAAATGTTTTATGAGAAATGAGAGGTCTGAATACAAATATGCAAATATAACCATGATAATATTATTACAACAATGATTGAATAAATTCAATTCAGCAGGGGGATGAACTCTTTCCTTTTTAAAAGGAAATATTGTATTTAATAAGCTTTCCAAGAAGATATGGAAAATTCATCATTTTCTGCAAGTCTAAAAAGATAATGGTTATTTTTAATTATTTATTTCACTGTAGCATAGGAAAAAATAAATTCAGGATATCTTATTTCATGAGAATTTAATTCAATATATGTAATATCATTTTTTTTCTACCTTCCACATAAAGTCTGTTTAACTATTGATTGGTATGAAAAGCAGATGCTCTCTTCCTTCCATTATTGTTTACTCATACCATTACCTACTCAGGAACCCAATGCCTGGTTTTTGGCATCAGACTCACTCAATTCATGTGCATACCACTACTGCTAAACAACAAGACTGGCTCATAAACAGATTGATACCTAAATTTGGATAAGATGATGATGACACAGGTTTGTGCTTAGATTTCTCTATGTTCTGATCCTAGTTTTTCTAAGTGATTTAAATTAATTCACAAAGATGCGTATTTGTGAAATACACGGATGATTCAGAAATGGAAGAAATGATAATATTTCACCAAAATTCTACATTAAAATCTTAATGCTCATTGAAATACCATCAGGACTTGGGGTTTTGGGAGGTAACTAGACTGAAAGTTCAGTCTTTGTGATGATAGTTAATAAGTATGACGGTAAAACGTGCCATACAATAAAAATTTTCACTTTTTTTCATAGACGATGATACAAGAAGGTGAAATACTATACTCAAGAAGAGACACATTTCCAAAACTCAACAAGTTTGGCCCCTGATTTCAGAATTCCAGTCTATAATACTGTGAGACATAAAATTACTGGTGCTTAAGCCTCCTTGTTGGCAGAAATTTTTATAGTTACATAAAATGATAAAGCATTCACTTAGGGTAAAAAATACCAAAAACAATTATAAATATTTAGGGAAACTTAGATAAATGATGTTGCCTTAAAGCAATCATACCAAATATGTCTGAAGTTGTAGTTGGCCTCTATCTCAATATGAATCCCTATTTCTAAGCCCACTTCCATTTAACTCAGTTTGGAAAACATGAAGAAGCTATATAAGACAGTTGCTTCTGAGGGATAAAATGGATTCTAATGACACTCCTATGAGGTATTTTTTGGATTTCTTTTTTTTTATTACAAGAAAAATTTACATTTACTCTCCTTGTTCCTGGCCCTCCTGTTCCGCCACTACCCAACCGCCCTCCCCGTGCTTCCTTAAGATGGGGCAGGATATCCTGCCCTATGGGAAGCCCAAGGCCCTCTCCCCTCCATCTCAGTCTAAGAAGATGTGCATCCATATATAATAAGTTCCCAAAAAGCCAATACATGCAGAAGAGATAGGTCC
>JAQHUG010000359.1:618120-640034 GCA_028555095.1 Dicrostonyx torquatus
CAGGGTATCCTGCCCCATCTTAAGGAAGCAGGGGGAGGGTGGTAGGGTAGTGGGAGAGCGGGAGGGCTGGGAACAAGGGGAGTAAATGTAAACTTTTCTTTTTACAATAAAAAAAATCTTACCCCTATACAAACAGATAATTAATAGTAAATAGAACCCTTTATCAAAGACACTTCTACTTAAATTAAATGGAGATCATCACAGTTTTCTGTTACTCTCTGTCAGGGACCATCTTCATCAACAGGACTCTAGGATACCACACCCTAGTTCTGGGATTGCTGCCCAAATTGTTATCAAAATTTTGAGCTACCTCAAATTCTCTGACCTACAGATAAGAGGTAAATAGGATCTTTTTGGGGCCTCCATAAATTCCTACCTTGTTAGTAATTTTAATAAAGACTGAGCATCCATCACAGTACAGATGATTGTATTTGTTTTAGGTAAATATTTTCCCATTTTCCAGACTTACCTGCCTTCGGTACACACACTGCAACCATACATGCCCATGTCTTAAGGGACTTGGGGGGAAAAGGATCATATCTGTCTCTGACTATCAACCTCTATAAACAAACTTTAAGTGAGAAAGCATCTCTACTCACACTGTACCTTTGAGCTAACTTTTTGTCAAGAAAGTTTACCAATAATGAGGTAATCATGTGCAAACACATAATATTTTGCAATATACAAGCTCCTATGTTTACAGTATTTCCTAAATAAAGGAGTAGAGGATGATGAGGTGTGGGAAAGCCCTTTTGATTTGGTCTAGAGTGGTTCTTAAGTTTTCAGTTGTATCATAATCTAAACTTGTCTTATTAAACATGTCAAATCCAAGAACTCAATGGTAATGTCAAATTTCTTTTAGACATGTTCTAATATTTTTTCTAATAAGTATCATCTTATAGTGAATTAAAGCAGTTACAAATATTAACAAGTCAATACCATAAATCTAGCATAGAAATTAACAATAAACACCCAATTTGTCAAATCACAATTCTCTTAACTCCATTCTAATCAAAAGATGAGAAGAGGTTTCTCTGATGGGTGAGTATCCAGTTGCAATTTTGCTTTTAAGCAATTGTCCCACTCTCTGAGCAGCAGCAAAATTCCTTAAACTAGCCTCCTCATCTCTGAAGAGGTACTTCAGTCACTCTTTATAATGAGTCTTTTTTCCCCAGAGGAGAAAATTGAGATCTTAATTTCTTGGTCCTTTATTTCAACAGCAAATTGAATGTTGTATTGACAAAATAAGTTCTGTATCAAAAGATACAGTATAAATAAACTGTCAAATATTAATCAGTGTCCTTAGACTACCTCCAAAGTAAACGAGATACACCAAGGTCTGAAACTTTGAGCATTAGGTCCACCAAGAAATTAGGAATCATCAGTAATCTCCATGATCTTTTTTCTCTTCTCAGACTGCAGCATGGTGGTGCAAATCGGTAACATTGGTTCTCATTTTAATTCTTCTTTCGGGTCATTAGCAGCTACAATGTCATCAGGGCTGGTACTCCTCTGCTATATATGCTGTCATCTCATCAACCTTTATTTTCTTCCTTTGAAAGAAGGGCACACATGCCCTCGACCCTATATTAATACAAGGTCAGGTCCTTTCCATAATCCAGTGCAAGGATCTTTCCACCTTGTATTAGCAAAGGTCACCTTGGTGCCATTAGGACAAAATTTATCTACATCAGACTTCTCATAGGTATAAAAAAAACTAAAAACATTATTTAAGGCATTGTGTGGTGACTATTTTTTTTTGAAATTATATTGTATGGGCACGTTAATCGTATGCCTACTTTTAAAGACTTCTTTTGGTTAGCAAATTTTGTGAGCTGCTTAGAGGAATTAGAGTCTTTACTCCCCTAATAATCTCATGGAGGGGCTGAAGATTCTCTGAAAAATCAAACTTGCATATCTTCCTGACAGTCTTTAACTTACTCATTTACATTTTTGTAGAAACTTGACTGAGTTACAGTTCCTTGAGGCTATCTTTTTTGTAGCTTGGTTGTCGGAGTGAGAACCAACTTCTGCTCAGCTTGGCTCATGGTTGAAACTGGGCTGGGCAGCAGGGTTCAATCCATGTTATCTTCTGCTTGTCCATGTCCCATCGACATACTTGGGGCCAGAAAGCTGGCTGCTCATTGCCTGCGATGGCCAAAAGCCATGCTTTTTATGCTTAGCAGTCCCATGCGAGATCATTGTTAGATGCAGCTGAGAAAATTAGCCCAGATTCCCATCATTTTCACATCTCTGAGACTGCCTCATGAGACCACAAGCTTGGGCAGATATAGCCACACCACATTTTATTATCATTTTTTTTTTATTTCAAAACTTGTAATCACAAAATTGGGAGAATTCTGAGTCCTCTTCTCTGTTAAAGGCAATAGATTTATCCATATATACTCCTTGGCCCATGGGCTATTTCTGCCACTAACCATTTCCACCTATGGGTTATAGGTACTAAATGTGGGAGGTCTAGCTCTTCAAATTTTCCTGTCTCCTGCCTATACTGGATTCACAGCACTGAGTCAGTCAGACTTAGCCAACTACAGAGCTTGTTCATGGACTGCCACAAACTCTGTGTCAGCCCAGGCCATTGTTGGGCTATGTAGCCTGAGCTCACTCTACTCTTTCCACCCACTTAGCAGTGGCAGAGGCTGCGGCTTCATGACCACAACACTACCACTTGCTGGGGGTGCATGTGGGCTGCACTTTGGCCTCTCAGAGACCAGGAACAGCCCGAAGGCAGTTGTGAGTATGCCACCATTGTGATAGAGGAAGTATATTGTTTACACTATCTACAAACTCTAATAGTTCTGCATTTGTTTCTGTTCCACCTCAGCTCCTCTGGCTATTAAAATACATCCAAGCAACTGTACGGACTATTGAATACTATTTCCTTGTCTGACATTCACAAATATTTCTAGTTTTACTCCCGATATAATCACTGTCCCTTTCATAATAATTTTCTATATTTATACGAGCACTTACCTGTTATTCTTACACCTGTGTTGCCTCATTATGGGCAAAGTCTATCATGTCCTCTACTGTACTGTTGCCCACACATCTGTGCAATTTGGGGTTCACCTGACACCACACACAGTGGGCACCTTGTGCTGGGGATTATCTTCTTGAAAAGGACCAAGTAATAGCATTATAGGTCAGGATGTGTAGCCCTAGCTTTTTTTCAACAATTTTGAGAATCCTAAATTTTTCTGACCTTCAGACAAGGAGGAAAGAGGTTCATATTGGGCCTCTCCAGTACACTCTTTTCACTATTCAAATGTATATTTTTTTCCAAAATTTGACAATGCCTATGACTAATTTCTTTCTTACATTAACATTTACCATCATTACACTGAAAGTTTCTAGAGAATTATTTCTTTGAGACAGGAATAGACTGGCTTCTAACACATTTTTCTTTCTGTGATTACTGGTATGCACCAACATTCTTAGTTGTTTCTACTCTTTTAAGTACTAAGACAATTATAATTATTTTCAGCATTTTAGGAACCTTAGATATTCCGGTCACTCTGCTTTCTACCAAACTATCAACTTGATCACCACCTTTCTCTATACTTTTAATATCTGTTCATTATAATATATTCAAATATTTTTCAACTCTAAACTCTTACTGTAACTTTGTAAACATTCCTTTATTTATTTTCCCTCACCTCTCTTATTAATTTAGTAAACACAGCTGTAGAAAAATTGTATAATCTATAAATAGGATAAATCTATACATATATTGAAACTGTTCCAGAAGAACACACACTCTATATATTTCAGTTTGAGTCCTATTTTACTTCCCATTGTCCTCAGCGATTGTATAATTTATTTGTTTTCCCTTATGTTCTAGTGTCCCTATTCCCTTCATTGCCAGATGGTTACTGATACATATTTTTATTTAAAAGTTCAATAAACAAAAATGCTCATGTAAGAATCTTCTGAGAATTTGCCTTCAACTTGTTGAATCTTCATGAATATCAGTCTTCCTCTTCCTTCTCATGAAGGAAGAATATTCATCTTATACATTTTTCTCAATTGAATCAACTTCTATGTTGACTTTAAATTTTGAATATCTTTCATCATTCAAAATTTCCCCATTTAATTAACATCCTGTCCTTTTTCCAGCCTGTTAATGCACTCAAATTTAGATAAGATATCCTTGTGCAAACTTTGATACTTTCAAGTATACATTTATTTTGGTTCCAGTATTTTGATTTTTAAATAAATGCCATTCTACATCTAATATTCCCCTTTAGTGTTATACTTTTTAGAATTATTTTAAATTTTGTCAAAGTATAATAAACAGATAAAAGAAAACTTTTAAATAAAATATTTAAAATTAAATGTGAGCATACAAAAATACCATCAATTAACCTCAAATTAAGAAGATATGATACTATAAAGTGCAAAGCCAAGAATAGTTTGTACCGTTTGTGATTGGTTGCCAAACTTGATGTTATTTTTAGGTCATGGTGTTGTTTAACCTGATTAGACTTGATTATGAATGAGGATCTCTATTTTTATTTTATATAACAAGTTTATACCTCTATTATTCTAAATATTTCAGGTATTTATTTTGTTTTTATGTCTAAATATTTCAGGTATTTATTTTGTTTTTAGTGTATGTATGTGTAGATGCCCTCAGAGTACATAAGAGAATGTGAGATTCCCCTGGAGCTGAGTGATAAGAGGTAGTGAGCCACTGGATTTGGGTACTGGCAACTGAACTTGAATTCCCTGGAAGAATGGTAAGTGCTCCTTATCTCTCAACCATCTTTCCAGCCTATCTTACATATTTTTAAATGGCTTTTTAACCCACCCATTTCTTTTCTAGAACTCTGGATGTTCATTTTAAAAGTAGCATATGCTGACATTCTTTGTTCTCCTCTCTAGATCCTGGCTTGGCTCTCTCTTCTCTGTTCTGCATCCTACTTGGAGGATAACTTCTACGGGTTGGATTTCCAGAGTTCTTCTGTGCTTTGGCTTTGAATGCTATTTTACCAATTATAGTTGTTCACAGAAAAACAAATAACAAGAGCAGAGTGATGTCAGGCACCTACTGTTTCCCATTGACCATTTCCTGTCAAAATAATATTTTGTTGTGGTTATGCTTTCATGCCTATGGTTCTCATGGAAAATAAAAATATAGGTCATTGTTCATGAGGCACCCTATTTCACTCAGAGGACTTTCTTTTAACAATAGCACTACTCTCTCCCTCGCCATAACTGGACAGATGGGAATATCTTCTTCATATTATGTGTTTCTGAGTCTATCACTATTTCTAATGGTTTTTTTTAGAGTTTTCCTCAACTCCTTAAATAATCCCACCTACATATTCTCTTCAAATTTTCTGAGTAAGATATTCTTAGTAGAAAGTATATTCCAGATATTTTTAGTTTTCATTGCTTACTAACACATTTTCTCCTCTTTTTTGTAAAGTTATTCATCAGTTGAGAAATAATCAGCAAAACATTCTCTTGAGAAAAGTTAAATGCTATTTTGTTGTGAAAACCTGATACTTATTTGTTGAGAGCAGGTGGGGCAACACAGAGATTAATATCATCAGAAAACACTTAGCAAACTAGGTACATTGTTAGGGTGGTACTTATCTCCAAAGCCTGAAACAACTTGGTAAATATTGGCGCCATATCCTAGTGGTTAGGAAAGACTACTAGAACAAAGACAATAAAGTCAGTGCCACAGATACCAACTGAACTACAGAGTCAGAAGAAAAATGGTATTGCCGTGCCTTCTGTTAGTCTTCTTTAGCTGTCTCATGCAAACTGTACGTGTACATACACAAAAGCAACACCACAAGAAGAGAAGGAAAAATTGTTTAAAGATCAACAATATGATAAAAGGAAATCTAACTTCAGAGATACTCTAGGCATTTTAATTTTCTTTTTAACATAAGCAGTTGCTCAGTCCATGACTGCCTTGCTGATTTTGAAACAGTGTTCCAGTATACATCTGGCTGGACTTGAAATCACTATGCATCCCAGGCTTGCCTCACATTTTAAAATCAAGAAAATTACTATTCATGTATTTACTGTTGATACATTTGAATATTAGGAAACATGGCCATATTCTGTTTATTGATACAAAATTTATGAATTGTACTTCTTATTAGGTTTTGCAAGTATTATTATCCAAACAGATTTGGCATTAAAACTATTACATATGCGTGGGTTTCAGAGTGTTACTTTACAATAAGTAGTATCAGGGGATGTAAAACATTCCCTGAAAAAATTATTTACATCATGCAAATTATCACTTTTTAAGGGTGAACTTGAGACTCATATAAGGCTTTAACATGCAGGTTACAAGATTAGATCTACAAAGCCTTCTATTTTTCTTAAGACTGCTTAGGTAAATTACCTTAACTTTTGTTTTCTTTCCCTAAGACATGCCATGTTGGGTCACCAAAATTGTTTTTAAAAACCCACAGTTCTTGTCCCATAAACTCTGAAATGTAAAAAGAAGAAAAAAGAAAATGTATTCAATTAAATAATTACTAGAATGAGTCATGTCATAAATCATATCAGCGTAAATCAGGCTTTCCAAGGGATGACATTTTAGAAGCTATGGAGAAATGCATTTCTGAGAAAATGGAAAGCACTTGAACAGTTGCAGAGAGAACCCACTCACTTAATTTTAACAGGACCTGAAGCGCATGCACACTAACATCATCGATTGGGAAGTAATGAGTTGTTCTCAGTAAGTTCATATCACCTACAATTTCCTCCAGAAAATAAAACAAGAACAGCAAAAATCTGTCTTTCTTGTTATATTGGCAAGAAGGACATACTGAAAAAGTTCCTGAATGCTGACAGAAGCCGAATCACTTATGCACCAAAACTTGGCTAGAGAATAACTCAGTAAGTGAGTTTTGGTATATTAGAAACCTTAAAGAGTCTTATGTAATAGATACTTGTTTGAAATCTGCTCAGTGCAGATGTCCAAATATCCAAAATTGTGTTTATTGGCTCTCTCAGAAAGGCTATTCTAATAGCTAATCTCTATGTTAGTTATGTGGTGATGCGTGAGAAGAAACTACATTCTATGGACACTTAAGCTTCATCTCTCGTGTAAAGTCCATTCAGAAAGAAGCTTAAATGATGTAAATCAAGAGTTTTGAGGCTGCTATAATCAGGAAGTATTCAACTATGGTGACTTTTTTTGTGGTAATCAAAGAGGGAGCACATGTGCTGTTGCTGAGTCCCACATTTGCTAAGCACATGCAGTTTTAGTGGAGAGTGACAACTGTGGGTGAATGTGACTGGAGATTTCATGGAATTTTTTTCTACATTTACTGATGTTGCTTTGCTTTGAACTTTTTCATGTGAAGTTTTGACTTATAAGTAAAACAATTCTCATATTCATTTTACACATAGGACTTATCCTCCACTGTGCAGTCTCTTTTGTATTGCAAGGTAAGATTGCCAACTTCACAACTTACATCCTTCATACCTAGCATATTGTAACATTTCCTGTATGCTATCAGTAAAATTATATGGATGAATACCACTTATGACTGCTTCTTGCATGAAGTCTTTTTATACTTTTGTTGTTTTTTTTGTTTGTCTTTTTTTCTTATATCCTTACCAGGTTTCCCCTCCTTCCTCTTCCCCTAGTCCCTCTTTTCCACTCCTCTTCCTTCACCAACACTTCTTCCCTGGTTTCTCTTCAGGAAAGTGTGGGCTTCCCATGAATATAAGCTGTTGGGAGTCACCCTTTTAGGTTGACTCTTGCCATGATTCTAACCACAGTGGGTTCATATGTTCCAGCAAAGGAACATGAGGATTAGAAAATGTTCAGTAGGAGAAACAGAGATAAGAAAGAAACACAGAAATAGGATAGTATTGAGAGGGCCATGCAGTGAACACTGAATCCTGAATTCTTCTTGAGTCCTGAGTTCACTCATGATTAATTTTTCATACACTTTTATACCTCAATACAAAAGAGGATAAGAAGACAAAAGACTGCTTTAACATGATACAAAGGACAACCAGAACAGTTATTTGCTCTGATACTTGAGACAACAAGTCATTATTTCTTGAGAAAAGCATTCTGTTATTTAGACAGTGAACCCACCCTAGACCAAATAACCTGAAAGCAGCCACTCTCTAGGTCAAAAGTCCTATTACCAAAGAAGGAGCAGAAGTATGCTTGAATATTCTGACCTTTAGTCAGTGTGAAGTGGATCTACCTTATGTGTCATCTTAATGTCCAAAATACCAAGTAACCACACCCTAGGTCAAGGTGTGTAGCCACAGTTGTTGTCAACATCTTCGAACAATCTCAAACTCTCTGACCTTCAGACAAGGTGAAATAGGCTAACATTTTTTGGCCTCCATGATCAGCCAGAAATGGTATACCAAGTTGCCTTGAGACTAGGCACCTCCTCTTTTATGAAGGCTGGGTAATGCAATTTTGTATGGAAGAAAGGGTCCCAGAAGTAAGTAACAGAGTCATAGACAGTTCCTGCTCCCACTGTTAGGAGTCCCATAAGGAGAACAAGTTACACAACTGTTGCAGATATACAGAGGTCCCATTCAGGCTCCATGTGTGTTTAGTCTCTGTGAGGCTCTGTGATCCCCACTTAGTTAGTTCTGTGGGTTGTAATGTGGTGCCCTTGGCCTCACTGGCTCCTATAATTTTTCTTCTGCCCCTTCCTCAGGATTGACAAAGGTCCACTTAATATTTGGCTGTGGATTTTCACCTGTTCCCATCTCTTGCTAGATGAAGCCTCTGTGATGACAGTTCAGATAGTCAATAATAGATGAGTATGACAAAATATCATTAGGAATTATTTTATTGATGTTTTTCTGTACCAATGATCATGTAATTTTTCCTGTATTGTCAATTTTGAATTAGCAACTTTGTATATCTGCATTATAACCATCTTTATTATGATGCAGAGTAATTATAATGTTTTGTGGAATGGAGTTTCAGATATTTGGGCCATCTAGTAGAGCCCAGAAAATCTGGCCACACCCACATGTGTATGGGTATTAATATTTAGAAGCATGATCACTTATCAAAATAACAACAACAATAAAAACAAAAGGATCTATGCTAGGGACTGTGACCTCCCTAACCATGAGATTTTGACTTGGATTATAATACTAGGATTGAAATTCCCTCCTGTGTAACAGGCCTTACATTGTTCATATGGTCACAGGTGCTGAGAGTGCCCATGTATAACAGTCTAGTTGTGTCCTCCAAACAGTGTTTTATTGTAGTTATAAGCCACCTGTGTCTCTTAAATTCTTCTTGCCTCCCTACCCACAATGACCTCTGAGACCTGAGTGATGGTGGTATGATATGTAAATTGAATTTAAAAGGATTTTTATACTCCTCATTCTCTTATGCTCAATACATTGACCATTTGTGGAGACAAAAGATAAAGAAAAATAGGTTAATTTAAATTGTATGAACTAGTTGGTAACAAGCCTAAGCTATTGGCTGAGCTTTTATAAATAATAAGTCTCCATGACATAATTTGGGAGCTGGCAGTCCTGAATAAAACGTCCAAATACAAACTATTGACCAACAAATAGAAAAAAGATAACCTATTCATAGTACTGGAATATTTACTTAATCTAAGATGCATTGTCTCCTTGTTATAGGGTAACACTGTGTAAATTCTTTTTATATGTGTTTTATATTTGTTCTAGGAAGTTTCTATCATGGTTGATTTCCATATGACTTAAATATGTATACTCATTCTCTCCATCCTATCCCTCACTCCACTTAATCTTTAGTGGTCCATTCTTCCCCAGTCATCCTTTGGATTAATACTGTAAAAATGTCTACCCTACTAAAAGTCACATACAGATTCAATTAAATCCCCATAAAAATTCATTTATGATTCTCCATAAAAATTGAAAAAAAGTTCTTGCATTCCATATTGAAATAGAAAACATTCACCATAGCTAAGATATAACCAAAGAAACAAACATTACAAAATACTGCTAGAGGTATCACCACCCTGGATTTCAAGTTGTACTACAAAGTAATAGTGATAAAACCAACCTAATACTATCATAAAAGGACACATAAATCAATGGAATAGAAATAAAGACACACAGATAAACACACACTCCTACATCTATATTTTTTTGACAAAAGACAACAATATATACTGGAGAAAAGACACCGTTTCAACAATATGATGCTAGTCAGACTTGATGACTAGATGTAGAAGAATGAAACTTGATTCTATGTATTTCTCTCACCATATCAAGATCTCAAAACCAAATGTATCAAGAACCTAAAACACAGACTGATACCTCAATCTGATAGAAGAGAAAGATGGGAATATGCTTCAACTTACAGGCATGGGAAATTACTAAAAAGATACACACAATAAAACAAATAATTAAAAATGGGAATCAGACGAAACAAAAAAAAAACTATTATCACTATTTTAGTGAAGCAGATGCCCAGAGAGTGGGAAAATTTCTTTATCAGATGTATACCTGGTACAGAATTAGTATCGGTAACACACAAAGATCTTAAAAATAATAATAATGGCAAGGCAATAAGTAAAGTACAAAGGTCTTAGAAATATTCTCTTTTAAATATTTACTATCCTCTGGAAAATTTAAACTAAAGTAACTGTCAGACTTCATTTATCACAGTCATAATGACTAAGATTGGGGAAAAATAAGAAAAGAAAAAGAAAAAAAGAAGGAATTGATAACAAATGATGATGTGGATGTAAAGATAAGGAAACAATCTATACCAGCAAAACTGGAATAGGCACAATAGAAATCAGTGTGGATACACAACTCCCCAATAAACTAGAAGTATATGTACTATCTGATCAAGCTATACCATCCCTTTGCATATGCCCAAATCACTCTGTATCCTACCACAAAGAGAGTTGATTATCCAAGGTAATGGTTTTTGTGTTCCCAAGAGCAAGGAAATGTAAATAGCATAAATGCCTAACAACTGCTGAACAAATATTGAAATTCTAAAATGTACAATGGAATACCATTCAATTATCAATAAAAGTGAAATTATGAAGACTGCAGGAAAATAGATGAAACTGAAAACTACCAATGAGAGTGAGAAATCTCAGGTTCAAAAGTGAAAACATCCCAAATTGTCTCTCGTATGTGGATATTACCTTTGCATCTTTACATATATGTATTCAAATTAAATTATTCATTGAGGTTAGGAAGCTAGTAAAGGGCCACAACAGGGGAGGATAGTTTCTCATAGGAATGTGGATAGACTGTTGGTGGTATAAAGTAGGAAGGGGAGGTAACTGGATAGCTTTAACTTACATTTAACTGGTGATTAATAATGTTGAGAAATTTTAAAGTGTCTGTGCTCCATTTTAATTTTTTTTTCTTTTTATGATTTTCTGTCCAGTTCCATAGCCATTTAAAAGATTTGGTTGCTTATTGTCTTGATGATTAGATTTAGTTTTTTTAAATATATTTTAGTCACTATTCTTTTATAGGGCAAATATTTGACCATTTTTCCTCTCCTTCTCTGGATTGCCTTCATTTACTTCATAGACCCCTTTACTGAACAGAAGCTTTTAGTTTCATAAGATTCCATTTGTTAATTGTTGGTCTTATTTCCTGTGCTATGTGAGTCTTATTGAAAATGTCCTTATCTTTATATGTTAAAATGTATTCCCAATTTTGTACACTATTAGTTTCAGGGTATCAGATCTTATTTTGAAGTCATTTATCCATAATGTTTCAGCATCATTTTTCTGCATGTTTAAATTCCAGGTTTCCCAGCATCATACTATCTTTTTTTCCAGTTCATATATTTTGTATGTTTTTCAATAATCAGTTTTCTGTTAGTGACTGGACATGTATCTGGGTCCTTGATTATATTCTACTAATCCATACATCTATGTTCATGCTTGTGACATATTGATTTCATTACTATAACTCTGTCTTACATTCTGAAATCAGGAGTTGGGATACCTTGCACAGTATTCTTTTTGCTCAGAATTGCATTGAGTAACCTTAGTCATTGGTGTTTCAATAAAACTTTTTGTATTTTTTTCCTATATCAAAAGAATGACTTTGGAATTATGGGATTGCACTAAATCCATAGATTGTCTTTGGCAGGTGTTCATATTTCTAATTCTTTTGCTCCATAAATATGTGGTATGTGTATTTCTCAATTTGTTTAGTGTCTCAAAATTTTCATTGTAGAGTCATTTCATTTTCTTGGCTATGATTATTTCCAAATATTTTGTGTGTTATGAATTTGATTGTTCCCCTGATTTATATTTGCATCTCAGTCCATTTGTCTTTATTATACAGGAAAACTTCAAATTTTGTCTGTTAAATTTTTATCTTGTTACTATGATGGAATTATGTGCATGCTATTGGATAATAAGGGGTGTTATTGAAGTCTAATTGGCCTACTGAATTTGACAGAAATATATAGGCCAATATTAAAATCCACAAGTACTGGAAATATGGCTACATAGAAAAGACTGTGTTTGAGTGAAGTTTGTCTTCTACACATTCAGAAAGACAAAGTGATCTCTCTAATGTGCTGAAGATAAAAATCCCTCTACCAAAAGCAGTGTCAAAATAGAAGAATGGAAAGAGAGGGCTACACAGTTAACAGGAATACAATCCTGAACAGATTTCAGGATTAATTTTCTGAGAAATTTATCATTCATATATCAACCACAAGGAGGAAGATGCAAGAAAGTAAATTGGGAGATACCAGGCTCTAAACTATAGTTTTATAGAGTAAATGATGACTCCCCTCAGACTATCATACTAATGAATAGTAATATGTGAGTTTGTGTGTACATGTATGTCAGTCAAACCTCAAGGCAGTTTTATATTCTGAAACCACCATGTATTAGGTTAATTTGTTTTTTAATATTAATGAAGAAATTAAAAGTCATAAATTATCACAACTCATTCTTTAATAGGCCTCAATTTTCTTTTAAATCACATTATTTTAGACTTCTAAAAGTCTTTGGGAATATATTTGCTTTAACATAAAACACAATAGAACAAATTTAGGCTTCACATATTCATGTAATTTTTAGTTTCTTTTTACATACACTGACTTCCTGAAATCAAATCAAAACCTTCGCCAATATTAAATATAATAAAATGAAAGTATTTGTTACTCTGTGCTGAAAGTATTTGTTATTCTGTGCCTCTTAGGATACCTTTTTTATTGTTTCAAGAGGAATTGAATTAGAGTACTTCCTTAGTGTAAGGAAACAAATAAAAGACAAGATCAGTAATCTATCTAGGTTGAAATCTAGGCAAACCATTTTTCGATTATAGCTCCAGCTCATGATTTTGGTATATTTGGAAGAATTTTTAAGTAAGATATTTAAGAGTACTACTAACAAAGTAATATATTTGTCAGTGGGAAAGTTCACAAAACCTCCAGACGGATTCTACCTCCTAAAGTTGGTTTGGGGATTCCTGATTGATATTGGATTAGATTATAAGTGATATTATATATTTATATATATGACTTATAATCATTTATTTCGTATGTGAGGGATTATTCAAAACAGTCCTTAACAATTGAATGCAATACCTGTTACCTGTTGCTTTGTGTGTGATTTCTGTTGTTAGGAATATCTTATAGTATAGATGTTGCTAAACACTGAAATTTATTCTTATTTGTTATGGCTAATTTTATTATTAATCATTTTATATCATGAGAATTTTCACATGGGTACTGTATATACATCAACTCTACCCTTTTTGTCCCTTAAACTCTTTCCACTTGTATCTAGTTATTTTCAAACTCCTGACTTTAATTATTTATATAATTTTTAAAATTTTCAAATATATTAAACAATCAGACAGTTAATCCCTGGAGAAAACTGATTTGCCCTCTCTCAGCTTCTATTTATAACCTATAACATTTCACTGGTTAAGAGTAGGGATGGGGGGAAGGGGTAGGTGAAAGAGAGGGGGTAGACGGGAGAAAGGAAGAACTGCGGAGAGCCTGGGTTGGGGGAGGGTGGAGATGCAGGAAGGATGGTTATTGGGGAAGGGAATAAGATATCTACATTAACGGGAGTCTTTCTAAGACTTGCAAGAGACTTGTCTCTTGAGGGGACCCCAGGCATTCATAGGGAGGTCCCAGCTAGGTACTTGGGCAGCAGAGGAGTGTGTGCCTGAACTGAACTTGTCCCATAGTTACTTTGTTGAATATCCTAAGCGTCACCATAGAAATTTTGCATGATGAATGGAGATAGAGCCAGAGACCCACAGTCACATCAGAACAAGGGATCGAGCTACCAAGGTCCAGTGGAAGAGCAGAAGGAGGGAGAAAATAAGAAAGGAATTCAGGACCATGAGGAACTGGCCCACCAACAGAGACAGTGTGCTCGATCTATTGGGAGCTCATCAAATCCAGCTGGACCGAGACTGAATGAGCAAATGACCTAACTGGACTCTATGAATGTGACTGCCAGAGGGGACTGACTGAGAGACCAACGATGATGGCACTGGGACCTATCTCTTCTGCATGTATTGGCTATTTGGGAACCTATTCTATATGAATGCACATCTTCTTAGACTGAGATGGAGGGGGGGGGGGCTTGGGCTCCCCATAGGACAGGGTAACCTGCACCATCTTAAGGAAGCAGGGGGAGGGCGGTGGGGTAGTGGGGGAGCGGGAGGGCCGGGAACAAGGGGAGTAAATGTAAATTTTGCTTTTAACAAAAATAAATGAATAAATTAAAAAAAAAGAGTAGGTCCTTCTTAAGTTTTCTCCATTGATATTGGAGTGTCAATTGCTATTGCATTATGCTTGACTTATTTAGGCAAACACATTTTTGGGATTTCACAGGGGCAGCATTATGTAATGCCTAGGAAGCATTATTAAGCAGCAGGTATACTGCTATTTTGGTTTTTAGGAACATTCTGCCACTCCTTCCATGATATTTTCTAGATTTTAGGTATAGGGCTTGTGTTATTGATGTATCTGTTCCAGCAGCACACTCCCCAGTCACAAATTATCTGGGTTTTGACAAGCTGTAAATATCTGTAATAAACTGTATGTGCTGAAAAATAACTTCTTTGATGACAGATAGAATGAAATTTATCTTTCTGTTCATATGAGAATAAGCAATTAGAGTACAATGAAGCATACTGGTTTAGAAAGTGGCAATGGTAAATGCTTCTACAGGGTCTATGACCATTCCAGCCACATATAGCTGACTAGGTTTACAGTTCCAGGCATTAGTTTTCTTCTCTGGAGTGAGATTTAACTTCAATAATATATTTTTTGGTTACTGCCTCAGTCAAAGCTCTATTGCTGTAAAGAGACAACATTACCACATAAACTCATATAAAGGAAATCTTAAATGGGGCTTGCTTACAGTTTTAGAGGTTCTGTCCATTATCTGCATGGTAGATAGCATGATAGCATACAGGCAGACATGTTGCTGGAGAAGAAGCTGAGAGTTCTATATCCAGATCTGCAGGCACCAGGAAGAGAGAGAACTATTAGTCCAGGCTTTGAAAACCAAAGTCTACATTCAGTGATACACTTCCTTACAAAAAGGCACACCTATGCCAACAAAGCCACACTTACTCATTTTTCTCAAGCAGTGCTACCCTCCAATGACCAAACATTCAAATATATATTCAAACCACCACAGTTACACCTTAAATGAAATTATCACTATTTTTCCATTGTTGATATATTATCATTCTGGTCACTGTAGTAGTTTTTTGGGTAATATTGATTTAATTTATCTTTTTAAAATATTTTTAATGTTGGTCTTTTTCCCTTTTTACTAATACTGAATTCTTTTCTCTATTAGAAGCTTGAATGGTATCTTGTTTGTTTGTTTTCTTTTAAACTACCTTTCCTCATTTTTCATGCCAAATTCATTTCCCACTCCGCCCCTTCTCCTACTCCCTCCACTTTCCCTTCTCCCTCTCTGATCCCATCCACCAACCACTCCACAGAGAGGTAAGGTTTTCCACAGGGAGGCAACAAAGTCTAACACATTGCTTTGAGGCAGGATCAAGTCCCTCCCCACTATATCTAGGCTGAGCAAATCATCCCTTCAAAAAGAATGGGCTCCAAAAATCCTGAACAAACAGTAAGGATAAATATTGGTCCCACTGTCAGTGGCCCCACTGTCTTCCCCAACCATACAACTGTCACCCACATTCAGAGAACCTAGTTGGTCCTATGCTGGTTCTCTCACTGTCGAGTTGGAGTTAGGCTTCCATTAGCTAAGGTAAGCTGTTTTTGCAGGTATCCCCACCAATGTCTTGAGATATTTTCTCATTTTCTCTGCCCACTCTTTGGTTAGACTGTGGAGTTCAAGCCAATGTTCTGCTGTAGTTCTCTGCATCTTCTTTCTTCAGTTGCTGCATGTAGGTTCTATGATGCCGTTTGATGTCACTATCATCAATCTGACTACAGGGCAAGGCCAGTTCAGGCACCCTCTCCATTATTGCTTAGGGTATTAGCTGGGGTCATCCTTGTGGATTCCTGACAATTTCTCTAGTGCCAGGTTTCTTACTAGCCCTATAATGACTCCCTCAATCAAGATAACTCTTCCCGTTATCTCCAGTATCTTCTAATTCTACCAGTGCTAGTCCTTATGGAGAAGGTTTCCAGGTCCTTTCCAGCTGAAATCCTCCATGTCTGTGCCTAAAGTGTGTGGTATCTTCAGTAAAAGGATCTTACTTTCAAGTTCTGAGTGTCAACTATGGACATTTGCAATAGTTTGCTTATATTGTTTTGGGAAAAATCTTATGCAATTTCTTGACCATGAATTTGATTAGACGTTCTCATGTCTGTCTCTTGGAATTTTGTTAGACATACTATGGCTCTTAGGGTCCCATTATCATCAAATACATGCTAATTCCAATATATACTATATGTGTGTTTTTAAGTAAGCATATAAAACATGTTTTCCTATGTATTTTTTCAAATAACCTTTGTTTTGTCTTACACTTCTGTTTCTTCCTTTATATGTTTCTTCCCTCATTAATTTATGTTGCTCCTTGTTTCTCAACTTACTCTTTTCAAAACACCTATTGATTTTCAACTTGAAAAGAGTAAAAATGACAAAGTGAACAGAACATGATGAATTATGTAGATTAAATTATGTAGAGGTGGTAAGCTCTTCTTTGAATGAGTTTTGTACTATTCCATGGGCTGGGGTACTAGGCAGAATAAAAGGAAATCCAACTGAACACAAGCATTCACTGTTCTCTGCTTCCTGACATTTGATATAACATGATCAGCAATCTCTTCCTGCTGTCACCATATCTTCATTTCCAAAATGAACTGTATCTTGTGAAACTATAAACCAATTAAGTTTTCCCATTCTTAAGCTGCTTTGTCATAGCAATGAGGCAGATAACTTATGTAATATTCAATAAATGTTCTATTTATTTGTCAATAGATATAGTAAATGTCATTTTGTGTAATAACTGATTATATTTCATAGTCTAAGAAGTAATAATAATCAGAATCATAGTTTTAATTCAGAAATTATATTATTTCATCATTAAATGATTTTAATGTGTTTCTGAAATAAACATAGTGACATAAGAACAGGTTGACCATCACTGACATGAAAATCTAAAATCCAAATTATTGCACAAAACAAAACACTCTGAATGAGTAAAAATAAGTAATTCAGTTTAAGATGCACAACCAATAAATTTTGTGAAAATATCCCCAAATGTGAAGATGTCCTTTATCTATACACTTCTGGTACCAAGTATTTCAGATAAGGAATACCCAGCCCGTATGACATATTTAGCCTATTTTAGGAAAAGAAATTTAAAATTCATTTATAATCTTAGATTAGTTACTTTTTTAGCGGAACTCTTTCATAAGAAACCATTCTTAGATAATGCTTCACAACAAAGAAAGAAGCCACAAAACTGTTTTATATGGCTCACTTTTCATATAACTAATTTTTAAAGAAAATACAATAGATCGTATTTGCTACGTTCATCAGGGATTCATCTTCAACTTTACCAAAGATTGTATATTTGAGGAGAACAAGTTTGAAGATGACATATGATGTAATTGTTCTCAGATTTTTGAGGAGTTAGTGATTTGGGAGGTCAAGGTACACAAGCATGTCTTGTAGAACTTGAGAAAATTAAGGATATAGATCAGTCAGCAAAGTATTTGTCTATCACAAAACAGCCAGAGTTGATTCTTGCATAAATCGATCATGGTGCAGCACACCTGAAATCCCAGAAAGATCACAAGTAGGGCATCCTCAGATATATAGGCAGTTTAAGGTCAGTTTGCAATGCATGAAACTTATCTTAAAATGTAAGATACCAAAAGGAAAACATTTTTTCATGTTCTAGTATTATATGTAGTTCATGTATTTAATCACATTGGATATAGACTAACACAAACAAGGAATTAATGAGGTATATACAGAATGCTTCTGAACCTTAAAAGTCACTGATGAAAATGACCATCGTGTTTCTATATCTGTGAGTTTATCTATAAAGAAATCCATATCCTTCAGGTTGCTATGATAGTATTATACTAAGAAAATTTCACCAAATTGTACCATGTGTTTAAATTTATAATATTAAAGATTTATCTTAGCACTATACATACAGAATATGCATATGCATATTTTGTGTATGTATATGTGTATGTGTATTTATACAACTTGAATACTTAGCAGGTGCCTGTCTTGATATAAGCAAAATTAACTGCTATATTGAACAGTCTTTTCTTTCTGATGTGCAACATTAGAACACTGCTTATTTATTACTTCAGTACTCATTGCTTCTTCAACATATTTCAAAGCTTTTACTTCCAAAACTTTTAGCCAACAATTTATGAGAGCCTATTATGTTTTCACTGTGGGTCACAAAGAGATTGACAAAATGTGATCCTTCTCCACAAGGAACTATGATGCACATAAATAAGGAATGCAGTACTTCAAATTTTTATCCTAGAGATAAGAGCAAATGGAAATTGTAAAATTAAAGTGTTTCTCTGCCAGCTGGTGTGACTAGAGGTGATGGCTCACTTTTGTCTCTAGGACATGAAATAAAACAAAACACTGACAGATGGATATGGTAAAGGGCTGTTATTACTTTATCTCTCTCCCCAGATCTAAGTACACAGTATCAGTCTATGATTACATTGAATACTGAACCTCAAGTTTTGGCTGCATATTTGTCATCTAAAACCTCTTATCATAAATCCCTTCATATTTGTTCACCTGTCCTCAGTTCTCACCTTAATTAAATCGTCAATGGTATTAGACAACCTCAATCTACATATCATATTTGCACTCCTAGAATCATTTATTCATTCATTTATTATTTATATGACACCATAGCTTTCTCTATGCCTTGGTAGCCATTTCTTTCAATTGATCTTTTTTGTAGCCTGACTTCACAAACCATTTTAGTGGCAGCAGCTGAGTACTCAGGTATCTGTCCTTACCATTTCAAATGTCCAGTAGTTTTGTTTTATATTTTTTCTTACCACCACAACGCTAGTATTTCAGGCATGGGTCAGCAGTTCTTAAGCTCTGTTGCACATTATAGTGACTAGAGGAAGTTATTAAATTCCCAGCTGGAATTTAAATTTAGTTTTCCTGGAGATAGAAGGGCATTAGTATCTAATTTGAAAACGCCTGTGTTCAGTTAAATGGTGTGGTATTGTTGAGAATCAAAGAATGGTGTGATGTCATCAGTTTCTGTTTCCTCAAATATAAAAATCTGGTAATACAAATGGATTTCTCTAACTCTGAATTTATTCTTGAAGTTCAGTTTTACAAACAAAGTTTACTAAACAGGACTTTGTCTGATGTGGGGTTAATGAAGATCTTCTCCCATTCAGTAGGGTGCCTTTTTGTATTATTGACTGTGTCCTTTGCTTTACAGAAGCTTCTCAGTTTCAGGAGGTCCCATTTATTCATTGTTGCTCTTATTGTCTGTGCCACTGGGGTTTTAGGAGAGGGTGCCTGAACTAGCCTTGTCCCATAGTCACATTGATGAATATCTTGATCATCATCATAGAAATTTTGCCCGATGGATGGAGCAAGGGACTGAGCTCCCGAGGTACAGTCAAAGACCAGAAGGTAGGAGAAGATGAGCAAGGAAGTCAGGACTGCGAGGGGCGGGCTCATCAACTGAGACAGTGTGCCTGATCTAATGGGAGCTCATTAAATCCAGCTGGACCAGGACTGAATGAGCATATGACGAAACCGGACTCTCTGAATGTGGCTCCCAATGAGGACTGACTGAGAAACCAATGATAATGACACTGGGACCTATCTCTTCTGCATGTATTGGCTTTTTGGGAACCTATTCTATATGGATGCACACCTTCTTAGGCATATAGGATGGAGAGGGGAGGGCCTTGGGCTTCCCACAGGGCAGGGTACCCTGCCCTCTCTTAAGGAAGCAGGCAGAGGGAGGAGTGTAGTGGGGGAGCGGGAAGGCCTGAGAAAAAAGGAGGAAGTGTGAATTTTTCTTTTAACAATAAATAAATTAAAATAAAGTTTACTAAACATAGAAAATAGGGTTGTTTAGTTCACAGTTTTTAAAGTTGAAACTATAATAATGTGCATCTCCAATCACTCAGGTTTTTTGAGGGACCTGCAGCTACATTTTACCTTAATGATGGGACCATAGACAGTACAGCTGAAGCAAAGTGGTCACATACTGAGATATGTAGAAGAGGCAGGGGCTGACCTTGCCCTTTTATATCAACCCATTCTCTTGAAAATAACTGGGTTTGCAAAATCACTGTAATCAACTGGGTTTGTAAAATCACTGTATTATTCATTTCAAGAATAATGTATTGGATGACCTAAGTATGTTAAGCTATGTATTACTTTTTTAAAAGGGTCCCTAATTTTGCAAAAGGTATGGTAGAGACCATGCTTCCAACTCATTGACTCTGTGGAGACAGACAAAAACTATCCCAACATCATAAAACTGTTTAATGTTCTTTGCACTTAGCATGTTCCAAGAAGACTTTCAAATTCTCCTTCCATTCCATTTCCAGTATTCTTATTTGAGAAGATTACACATTTCTTAATGTACTGTGTTGATCGGGATTTGTTCTACAGTGCAAGACTAATTGGTTCTCTATAATTGCTGGTTTAATCAGCAATCCCTTTGTTACCATATTTCAAATCAATATTTAATTTTTCATATATTATTACCTTTATCTTATTCTCATAAAATTAAGTGAACATTAAATTTTACCTATAGTGGTATCCCAATAACACATCTGTACTCACCTTTTCCACGATAACCTATGCCACACTCTCCATATAGCAAGTCTGTATATTCAGTCTCACAACAGCTTTTTAGATTCTCCTGAAAAATAAGGTAATGTATTTTTGTGTTCTGAATCCTCAAATTACTTTAAACCCAGAATTAAATTTACCTATTCTCTTAGAGAACTAACATCCCAAAACTCTGACTTTAATTTTCACCTTTCTTCAAATTCATTTTCAAGGTACATCAGGCACATTGTCTTTCATATTATTCTTCAAATGCCTCATACATGGTCATATAAAGAGTTTTGGCTTGACTACTACATACATTGCAACATATCATCACTAGCTTTCTTGTATCAACCAGATATTTCTTTTCTTAAAAATGAATGATAAATTTTATCTCTTACCTCATCTGGTTGTTTAGTTAATTGATTAATTAATTTTCTATATCTAACATGGCCACTTGATTAATTTCTATCTTTAAGAAGGAATATTATTTTTGGTGCTTTGGAAAAAAGATTATTCTTTTTTATTATTATTATTACAAGAAAAATTTACAATTACTCCCCTTGTTCCCAGCCCTCCCGCTCCCCCACCACCCCAACGCCCTCCCCCTGCTTCCTTAAGATGGGGCAGGATACCCTGCCCTATGGGAAGCCCAAG
>JAQHUG010000359.1:644775-654961 GCA_028555095.1 Dicrostonyx torquatus
CCATTTGTTAAAGATGATTTCATTGTTCCATCATATACTTTTAGCTTCTTTTTCAAATATTAGGTGTTCGTAGGTTTGTGGACTAATATCCGGATGTTCAATTCAATTCCATTGGTCCGTGTTGTTGTATATAGGCGGAGAGAGGGGGGTGTGCGTGTTGTAAGTTGCCAGCACCCAGCCGCTGGCCTGCTCAAGCGGCTGGCTGCACCCGAAATAACCACATGACAAACTGGATTCATTTAAACTCTGCCCGGCTTAAAATGCTTAAAATAAAAGAGAGCTTCTAGACCCACAAAAAATGCAGGTGAAGCTTCTTGGTAGGTGCATTTTTTTCAGATAGTAGGATATGATATAGAAACAAATACAAATTTAATGTCAATTTTGTTATATGTATATTTCTACTCTTGTTTAAGGTATTATGTTTACATAACCTAGCTTTAGACCCATACAGGCTTCCTGATTGTCATTTCAGTGTCTGTGAGTTCTTAAAAGCCCTGCTTAACTGATTCTGTAAGCCATGTATTTATGCTGTCCTCAATCCCTCTGGGTCGTTGAGTCCTTCTTCCCCCTCTTCCACAAACTTTTGATACTTTGCCATAATTTGTATTTAACATCAAAGAATAACATCTATCACAAGACTAACATATTGAACTTCATAAGAATTTTACTATAATACAATTAAGTAAAAAGTGGATCAGAAGCATCAATGGCAAGTCTTGTCTGGTGTCATATACCTATAATACTAGCTGATCAGGATGCTGAGGAAGAAAAATGCAAGGTCAAGGCTAACACCTTGCCTCAAAAGTGTGGGGGAAAGGAGGCTGTTTGAGTACATAACTTAAGAGGAGAGCACATCCCCAGCAGGTGAGACAACCTGAGCTCAGTCCCTAGCCCTGCAAAAATCAATTTAAAACAATAAACTCATGCTCACAATTATTCAAGTATCAAAAAATTCAAATGTCTCAAAATAAAAATTCTAGTATATCTCAGAATTATTAATACAATATTAGATTGATCAGTTTAGCAGTTTGGCCTTGATCTGAGTATCACCAACCAATATGAATTTATTTTATATTCATGCGACTGATAATTTTTCTACAAAATGTCACTGCAATCATTATTCATAAATTTTTATAATAAAGACATCACAGCAGAAATTACTTTGTAAATATTCTCAATGATTAATTTTAAGTGTTTTTCCCTTCTAGGTCAGATTTATAACTTTCTTTGCATTTTTTATTCTTCTCTCATATATTGCATCCTGACTGCAATTACCCCTTTTTACTCTCCTTGAAATCCCTTCCTACCACCTGTACTCTCATCCAGATCCACTACTCTTTAGTTTGTCTTAAGAAAAGAGGCCTCCAAGGGATATCAACAAAACATTGCTTAACAAATAGGCACAAACACTCTTTTCAAGACTGGATGAGGCAACCCAGTATGATGAAAAGGTTCTCCAAGCACAGACAAAAGATTCAGAAACACCCCCACTCCCATTGTTAGGAATCCTACAAAAACACCAAGCTACACAACCATAAAATATGCAGAGGGCCTATATTGGACCAATACAGACTCCATGATTGTTGCTTCAGTCTCTGTGAAACCATATGAGCCTCAATTCTGTGGACTGCATTCTCCTGGTGTCATCAGCCCATCTGGCTTCTATAATTTGTACTCCCCACACTTCTCTGGGTATAGAATGATGTGGAAATATACAGCAGTGAGAAATATTTTTAACAAGCCAGCCAATCTGATGCATGATTCCCTGGTAGGGACACCCATCGAGTAAATTTCCTGTCTGTAATTTTTCTCATTAAACACTTCAATTCTTACCTAAGAACTGTATTTCTTTCCTAAGGACAACTTTGGGTGTATTCTCACTGTTACTGTGTTTATCTTGTGAAAATATTCCATTTACTGGACTTACATATAGGTGTGGATTGACAGAAAAATGATTTCTGCATGTACTCAGAATGACATAGGATTCTCAGTCACAAAGACAACTTTTTATGCAGACAACCTAACCTTAGACTTCAGAGCAAATTCAAAGCAGGCTAGTTGCCCCTAGAGAAAATGTTTGGTTGCACCTAGAGACAAATGCATGAGCCTATTTTTCCAGGTGTAGTTCGTTGTTGAATTGAAGGTCAGAATGAAAGCAACTTGAATAGACATAACTTTCTCTGTAATTGACTTTTCTAAGTCTCACGATCATGGTTCAACTTTTTATTTACTGTCTGAGAAGCCTCACCACATTAGAGCTATGTGCAAGGGTATGGTTTCTTACTGGCCAGTCACTGTGACATTCCTATCCTGGTAGAAACTAAGTGACTTATCTTGGCTTGTGAGAAGGGTTCAGGCCCTAAAATGTAACTTACCATTGTAAAGAGTTTTGGCTGGAAAGAAAGCAGAGGCAAGAGATTGAGAGATCAGTGGACAGAAATGTAGGCAGGCAGGGAGCAAAGGAGAGAGGCAGCAGGGCAGCAGCTAAGAGGCAGAGAGAGAAAGATGTAGAGAACTAATTAGGGAGAAGCTGCTAAATAGACAGCATTGAGAAGAGAGAAATTTTTTTCAGAGAGAACTTTGTTAAAGAAGAAGTAATGAGAAAGTTGCCATCAGAAAACATCTGTGATTATTTATCCCCCAAAATGCATCTGAAGTTTGGCTGTGGTTCTCTACCTGTGCTTCCATCAGTTGGTGGATGAAGCCTCTCTGATGTCAATTATGCCTGGAAGTATAGCATAATATCATTAGGAATCATTTGATTGACATTTTTTAGATATTTTAATGGCATTCTTTAACAAGTGACCCTCTATCAAAAATATTCCAAAAGTTCACTTATACGGTTGGAGGTATGTGTTCTTGTATAAAGTCACTTGCTGTCAAGCCTGATATCACTCAAATATTCATATGTGAACATGACCTCCCACATGCACATGCATATGCACACACACATACACACATAAAAAATAATTTTGAAAATTCACACTAAATAAATATAATGTTACAAATTTATTTCAATGAGTGTAGCCTTCAATAATAAAGTGATTGGCTTCAGGCATAAAATGAGAATGATCTCCTATTATTATATGTAATAAGACATGCCAGTGAAGTTTCTATATATAAACACTAATTTTTATGTGAACCAGATCAGTAGACTTCAAAACAGAATAGCTAAACTAAGGTGAACATGGTGACACACACTTTTACTCCTAGAACATGGGAGGCAGAGGCAGCCAGATCTCTATGAATGTGAGGCCAGCCTGGTCTACATTTTGAGTTTCAGGAAAGTCAGAGCTACATAGTGTGACATACATACATAATTATTAAACTTCTCACTTTAATATTGCTTACCATAATCTTACAAAAGTAATAAGACATATTCCTCCTCAAATATCAGACAATACTAAATTGTTAGAAGTGATTAGAAGTGATTATCTTTCTAAATTAAACTTTGTCATCTGGGCAGTGGTGGTACACATCTTTAATCCCAGAAATTGGGAGGCAGAGGCAGGTGGATCTCTGAGTTTGAGGCCACCCTGGTCTACAAAGTGAGTTCCAGGACAATCAAAGCTACACAGAGAAACCCTGTGTCAAAAAAAAAAGAGAGAGACAAAAAGAATCTCTCATTTTTACTCATGATGCATTTTACAACTTGCATCAATTTTTTCCATGTATTGACATCTGAAAATCACTCTAAATATTGGGATGGACTGAATATGAATATGTGCTATAAGAAGTCAGCATGCAGCACTATGGATGAAAAAGTCACGTTGTTTTTATATGCATAAATTCTGTGTACACAGTAGAGTACTTAGCATTGTACCATGGAAATACTAAGTAGTGGTGGTGATAGTACTTCTCCTTCTCTTCATCACCACCAAACTGACAAATTAAGTGCACTGAAATATTTAGGAACAAATAAGCTTTTGAAGCATTAAACAGAATACTTTGTTTTCCCAATCTTGTTTATCACAAAGTAAAGGTTTATAGTTTATAGAATCCAGGATTTAATTAATTTTCAATATAGTCCTTTGTCTTGTCAGATATTAATCATTTGGATTTCAAAAATTATAGACTTATTTTTATGTGGGTAACAGAAATGCTTCCTAGAGCAGGGCAAACCACAAAGAAACCAGTGGAACTTTTCGCTACTCTTAGGATAGCCATGAAAAGACATATGTTTTTTGAGTGTTTAAAGGATTTTGACCATCTTTTTCAAGTTAAAGAGTACAAAATAACCAATCAAATTTGGATAACAATAAAGCTATATACATCTCCATTTCTCGAAGGGAACAGTATTATGATAATCATTTTGAGTTAAAGAGCGTATATATTTATATTAGAAGATAATTTTAGTAACATGTTTATCTACTAGTCAGGTACACACTACCTCATAATTGAAAGTGATAAAAGACATAACAAATGCAAATTCAAAGTCTCTGGCTCATGAAATTATTGGCATGGTACAGGATTTTGATACCTAATTTGATTTTCCAATTCTCCTATAATGGGACTACACAGGTTCTCCATTAACTTAAACAAATCAAGAGATATATGGTTAACACAGAGGAGCAATCTGTGGCATAAGGAAATGAACTAATTGAATATAACAGTACATTTGAAGCAATTCCAGGTTCTATTTTGTATGTCTTTAGGTTTCTAGTTTTTCTTATAAAACTACAGTGAGTCTATTGATAAAGCTAAAGTTATATCAAATTCACACAAATTTTGTGCAAGAAATAAACGCATATAAAATGAAACATAAAAGTTTAATATACCTTAAATTTAACAAATATAATTAGCAAAACAGAGTTTATATGTTAGCAGTTGGAAACTATGTTCTTTCTGAAGCTATGCATGGGGAAATAATTCTATAATTTAATCTAAAACACAATTTACAATTTTTTCTTATTTCCTTCCTTCTCAAATGTTTCTATGTGTTTTACTCAGTTTGGTACCATGTTATTATCCAGCAAGTGTTCACTTTGTTTTGATGACAAATAATCAGTGAAACATGTCTCAAGTCAGAGTGAGAAGAAAGCAAGAAGCATTTAAAGAGATGTTTTTTTCAGTTGTCTGATTATTGGATTCTTGAGTTTTCTGTCAGTAAATTGTTTTGAAGCAGTACTCCGGAAAACAGTCTTGCTGATCCTTCCTAAATGTGTCATGAGAGCAATGAGAACATTTCATTTTCTTCTTCTAGAAATATTTAAATTGTTCTCAGTGTAACAAAACTCTTTTCTTTGGAAAAAGTTTAAACTGTGGAGAAGCAAGCTATATGGAATAGGATGAAAAGTATAATATGGGAATATATTTTTAAATCTGAAATGAGAAGGAGTTATCATATCAATTGGCCCCAGTGAGCACTTACACAGTGAAATTTACTCTAGTAAGGTCAGCAGGGCACACAATCTCTACAAAATGTGGTCTCTGAACTTCTCCCTTAAGAAATCCCATGAGGGACTGAAGAGATGGCTCAGAAGTTAAGAGCACTGGCTACTCTTCCTGATTTCAATTTCCATCACCCACACAGTGAATTACAATCATCACTATGTCTGTCATAAAGGTGAACATGAAGATAGAACGCTCATACATAAATGAAATAAATAAATATTTTTAAAAAAAATTAAAAAAAAAACAGAGTTCCCCTGAACAAAGTCTATATACTTATAAAGAGCTCTGATGCATAGGACATAATGAGCCACAAAAAAGGTAGACAAATATATACTCTTAAGAAAGTAGGAAAGAACTTTTTATTTGTAAATATAGACACTACTATTGTGTCACAGTGAATAGTGTTTTGTATTATTACATATGTCTATCAATTTTTTTCTGAAAATTCTACTGTAAAATTGTGTTACTAAGTAAAACTATGGGGAATATTTAAATGCTAAGTAAATAAAACATCCATTCCCACAGTTGCACTAGTTTCATTTCTGTAGCATGACTAGTAAAAACCCAAACTAGTAAAAAATACACAAACATTTCAAATAAAAAACTTTTACATATACAATGTGACCCTATATAAAAGAAATAATGCAAAATATAGTGAAAATAATTTATGAAAAGAATTACACAAGCATGCTATTTTTGTATAGTGAGAATATATAATTTTGCATATAAGAAATACATATATACATGTACCTTGGAAGTTTCTTGTGCAATTCATTGGACTTAACATCACAACAACATTTTCTCCATTGTATTTTGTTTTATTTTCATGAAATATCACACTTTTCTATGTATAAGTTAATGTCATCAGCATATAGTTACTATAGTATCTGTTTTCAAATTTGAATTTGCTTTATGAATATTTTTTGCCCACTTTCCCTAGTGATGACTTCCAGGTATACATTGAAAACTAGCAGTAAATTAGGGATTTTCTTGAAGACTTTAAAGAGAATATTCTATGCTTTTCCATATATAATATAATGATACCTTCTGCTCTAAGAGTTTTGTTTCTCATTCAGTTGATATAGATATCACATCCTCCATTAATACACTTGTATATATTGGACAATTATTGTATAATATAGAGTAATCTTTTATTATTAAATAGTATTTTAATATTTTTATCAGGTTTTCTAGCACTTTATTGAGGGTTATTGTATATATTTTCTTGAAGAATATGATCCACCTTTCTTTTATACTCTGTTTTTATTTAATTTTGAATCAATAAATTTCGACCATATCAATATAATTATAACCAGACATTTCTCTCTTGTCTTTCATTTTCCAAATAACCACTCTAGGCTTAATATTAATTACAGACAGTTTAGCTTATTAGCTCAAGCTTAATATTAACTAGCTTTTACAACTTAAATTAAAACATTTTCTCATGGCTTATTACCTCATATTTTGCTTCTCTGGCAGCTCCTGGCATTTCTCTTAACACATTCATTCTTGACCTGTATCTTTGCTTAGGTTTTCTGCCTAGCTATATTCTCCCCTGCTACAGGCCAAAGCAGCTTCTTCATTAACCAATGATAATAAAACATTCACAGCTTTCAGAGGGTATCCCACATCATATAATGGTGTAATAAAGGCATATACAGCATATTATCACATAATAGCTTTGTAGTATGTATAAGAAAGAATGCATTCCTGTACAAGATTTTAGAATAACCTAAATATAACAAATAGTAGTAATACTTTACTTATTTGGTAGAATTCAGCAATACAGCAATGTAGTTCCGGCCTTTTCTTAAAGTGGAAACTTTTCGTAGTGATTCAGTCTGATTAATTAATATTCTTGCTCTTTTTATTTTTCAATCAATCCTAGTAAAGTCCAGAAGGAAAAAATGTTGATTGTTTTTCTAGGTTATTAAACCTTTAGTTGTTCAGAGATTCTCTAATTTCTGTAATGTCAGTTGTAATGTTTATATTATAAACACATCTGTAATTTCATTTATTTGGGATTTCTCTATTCTTTTTCTAATTCTAATTAATGTTCTATCTGCTTTGCAAATATTCTCAAAGAATCAAGTTTTTGTTTCATTGATATTCTGTATTAAGTTTTACTTTCTGCTTTGTTTATTTTATTTTGACCTTTAATTGTTTTTCCCATTTAATAACTTGGGCTTTGCTTGCTCTTGTTTCTATAGTTTATTGATAGTCCAGGATCAGTTATTTATCTGTGTTATCTCTACTTTTTGTATGTAAACTTTTCATTGGCTATTGTAGACATCACTTTTCAAATCATTTGGTTTGTATCTTGTAGTTGTTGAAGTGTTTATCTCCACTTTGTTTTCTTTAAAGAATTTAATGTTTCTCCTTGATTTATTCATTTATCAAAAGTTCTGTAATTTTGATTTTTATAAAGTTTCTAAATTTATTATTAATTTATTCCCTTGTTGTAAGTGTGGACACCAAAATCACTTGAATCCAACAGGCCACAATTTCCAGAAAACCTGGTTGGCTGTCTGAAGATTATTATTTTTCTTCCTTTGTTCCCCCAGATCCAGTACACTGTCTCATTCCCAGCTCTGGAACGGAACATCCATGGAAGACTTCCCTGCCACTTTACACCTATCTTCTGAGAATCTCACAGACCTTCAACTTGTAAACTGACTTTCACCGCTTGTTTACATTTTATCCCAACCTGCTATACCAGCAGGTACTTTCAACTATTCCCCAGTAAACTCTGCATAGGAAGCAAGTAGGCTGTCTCCACCTTCTACTTTTCTCTATCTACTCACCCAATATTATACTCAGTAGTATAGTAGGAATTCTGGGGGTTACCTCTTTTCTCTATTTCTCCTCATTCAAAGGAGAAATGAGAAGATCCCACCTGAATACTCTGCTCTCCCTCCTCCTGTGAACCCTCTCAGATCCAATTCTAATAGGTAGCTCCCAACACTCCCAAAATAATCTACTTGTAATCTCCACTATCCAAAACTGTCAGGTCCAAAGAAAATTTCCTACCATTAATACATATCTATCATACACTCTGGAAATTAAGATGGGAAACCAAAACCAAGTACAAAGCATCCACCCACAAAGACAAATTCAGAAGGCAACACATAGAGCTTTAGTCATACCCAGCCCAGATGCCTATATTCCAGTGTAAAAACATAATTAATAAAAACCAGTTTAATATGTTTCTGGCAGAGTTCAGATATCTTCCACAGAAGACACTAAATATTCCACCATAGCTGAAAGCACAAGAAAAAACATTAAATCTCCCTGTATAAAGATAATAGAAGCCCTTAAAGAGTAAATAAATAAATCCTTAAAGAAACAAAACACAAACAACTGAAAAGAATGATTTAATTGGTTAAACAATTCTATAAAAGGAAAAACAATGGAAGAAAATGAGTAAAGCTGTTCAAGAGATGAAGAGAGAAATAGAATCAATAAAGAAACAAACTGAAGGAATTCTAAAAATGAAAAATTTAGGAATTTGAACATCTACTAAAAAGGCAAGCTTTACCAATAGAATAAGAATACGAGAGATGGATGATAAAATGTCAGGCATTGAACATACAGTAGAAAAAAATGAATACAATGATCAAAGAAATGTAAAAACTAAAAAAAAAAAGTGACACAAAGCATCTAAGAAATCAGAAACACTATGGAAGGACCAATCCTAACAATAAATTTTCTAATCTAAAAAGAAATGCTTAGAGCCTGTTCCCAGGCTGGGGCCCTGAGGGAAGGGGGTGCCTGTACAAAGCCACAGGGCTTTGTGGAGCACAGAAGCCCGCCCTTTTGACTGCGGCAGGCCCTTGGAGAGAACTTCTGACAGCCATTCGACCTGGAGGGTAAGGGAGTCCCAGGCCAGCCATCTAGGTGTCTGGCCCCAGAGGGGACTAAGGACACCCACCCATCCCCCAAACCTTCAGGCCATTAAGACAGCTTCCCCCACCTATTGGCTTTTCTGATTAGTACATCTTAGCTCACTTCCAAGCATCTGTCCTCATCAGACGATGGGTACTCGGTTCGCAAAAGGAACTCAGCCTGTTCCTGGGCTGGGGCCTTGAGGGAAAGGGGTGCCTGTACAAAGCCACAGGGCTTGTGGAGCACAGAATCCGGCCCTTTTGACTGTGGCAGGCCCTTGAAGAGGGCTCTTGATTCAGCCATTCGACCAGGAGGGTAAGTGAGTCCCAGCCCAGCCATCTAGGTGTCTGGAACTAGAGGGGGCTAAGGACACCCGCCCATCCCCCAAACCTTTGGGCCATTAAGGGAGCTTCCCCTACCTATTGGTTTATCTTCTTAGCACACCCAAACTTACATCCAAGCATCCCTTCCTCATTGGTGGTGGGGTCCAAGTTTCCCAAAAAGAACTCAGCCTGTTTCCAAGCTGAGGTCCTGAGGGAAAAGGGGGCGTATACAAAACCACAGGACTTTGTGTGCTGCACAGAGCAGAGAAGCTCACCCTTTTGTCTGTTTAGGCCCTTTTAGAGGGCTTTTGACCCAGACCCATCGGGATCTGAGGAGCTCGACAGGTTCTTGGGCCAGCGAAGGCCCCTGATCCAGTTCCATCCAGACTGAGCAAGTGGCCCTTTTCGAGTACCAGTTGTTCCAATAGGAGGGGAAAAGATGGGCATGCCCCACGTCCGGAGTTCCTCCAAAAACCTGAAAAGAACATGACAATGTCAGAATCCAGCAATTATGCAAAAAGAAGACCTAATCCAGAAGAAGTAGAAGAAATCAACATTATATGTAACTTTACGAAAATGATAGA